>NQII01001865.1:409610-423680 GCA_002778355.1 Clitarchus hookeri
CATTCCTCTCCATCTCAACCTTCGCAAGTCTGACAAAAAACTCCACTGTCTCTCTGCACTTTTCTGCCTCATTTATCCATCATGTATTTCTTACTGGTTGTCTCAATATCCCACTGACATGAATGAGGTTCATGGCGGAAGGGGTGGGAAATGCTGTGACAGCTCACCATTAATTTGTTACTTTCCTGCTAATGCTTAAAGCTGCTGCTTATGTAGGCAGTTAATTAATTTCTTGAAACTATTACACTGTAAAATGACTGTGTCACTGCTGAAGTCTCGTACAGGAAAATTTCTGATGGGAAGACTGCATGCCAGGTCAGTGTAGAGGTCGTGTGGCATGTGAAGTGTATGCCACGACCACCCTTATTGTTCCCATGCATCTTAGTCGTGGACACGCAAAATACTTCTTGATGTGAAGCACCCTTAACCACAGATGCACCAACAGTATTTTGTGCACTCCATTTATTCATGATAATTTTCATTACACAAACAAGACCTGGTGCGCATGCGTGTACCAACAGGGAACCACCCCAGTACATCAATGTGAATAAACGACTCAAGTTCTGTTTGACCCACATATCACCAGTGTTTTTTAGGCGGCCTTATCTTTGGGAAATACACAAGTGGTATGTGGGTAAGCTACAGATTCTAATATTCTAAAACTTCTGCTATGTTAATAAAGTTTTCATAGGAAAAGAAGACATACCGTGAGCAAAACATAATGACCAAAAATGTTTTTAAAATCTAGATGATTTAAAGTTAAAAATTTTGGTGCCAAGCATTTTGGATTATCAAGGTTTTACTGTTTTTGATATTGGCAAACAATTCCTTATTATAGTTGCATTTCTATGAAAATATACAATTTTAATGTGCATGTTGGCTCGAAATATTTTGTCAAACATTGGTAAAAAACTTTGTAGATATTTATTTTTTTGTATAGGAGAGAGAATGTGAAATGTACACAACTGTAGCATGGAATTGTTATCAAAATAAGTTTATCTTGTTGAATGTTTTGATTTAATTCCTTTATGTATTGATAGTTTTAATAGTATATTTTTTACGATAAATGAAATTAGGGTACTTTGTATGTGTTACTTCTTTGCGGAAATTTTATTTTATTACTATATAAAATTATTTATTGATTTCTGACTGTGTAGTTTTATGTAGTGTAAAAATATAATTTGTATATTTTTATTTTGAAGTTGAATTATCCAGAGAATAAATATGATTGTAGTGTTGCATTGTTTGTATGTGAAGTTTTTACACAATATTAGCTATCTTGTATAAATATATAATTTATGGATTATGTAACATGTTTACACCTGTAATAATGTGGATGATTGTTGCATATATAATTTTGCAAGACTGGTGTCTCAAATTTTATTGTTAAATAACGTATAGTTTATGCATTTTCAAATTCATACCTGTATAGTTGTCTGTTGTACTCCAGGTAAAAAACTTAACTTACTTTTTTTGGGCTGTCAGTAGAAATAATTTGACGATTTATTCTTTACATATTTAAGGTTTACTACTTTCTTCAAGTTTTTGTCGTACATTATCATACACACCATCAAGCCAGCGTGGTCAAGTACGTACACATATGACAATGAATCGTTGTATAGTAGTTTCTCTTATCATTGCATACAGCCCTATAATAAATTAGACTGAATAACATAACTTTACCACTTGTGCTATGTCAGTTGAGGTACCCAACCACCCTCCTTCAAGGTGCTGCAGCCACTTACCTGGCTTACGTATTGTCTGCCTTTGTTACACTGTAGGGAACAACAGAGTTTATGCCATTCTTGTTAAGAGACAGTATGCTGAAATACATAGTGTAGTGTTTATGATAAGGTAGTTATACAGTAGAATCCTGGTACAACATTTCTCAAAAGCCCCAAGAAATTTCAACCTTATATAAGGGAAAACTTTATAGGAGTGTAGTTTTGTATTGAAAAACATGTTTGTAGACCGAGAGAAGGCAGCTTATTATGCAGGAAAATGTTATAAGAGGGGATGTTATAACAGGGTTCTACTGTATTTCTGAAATATAACTAACTCATTGTTGTGTTGAATGATGAACTTAACCTTGTTCGTACATTCTGTGTATTTTAATGGCTTTTAAATAAGCATCCAGCATATTATTATTTTGTGTCTACTGTGTTATTTCCACATAATTAGTGGTTGGAAACTAAAAAAGAAATTTGAAACTACTCACAGTTTTTTGGAAGTTCAAATTTTTCACGATTCATGCCGTACAGAATTGTACATTATTGAATGTTTACATATCGGTATGGCTTAAGTTAGTTTATAGCTTTCATTTAGATGTATTTATTGTTAAGTAGTTTATAATTTTTGAAGTTAATTGATAATTGAAGTGTCAAAAACTTGGTACTATTAGCCATCCTGTTATTGAATGTCTTGGCATCAGTTCATAAAANATTGATAATTGAAGTGTCAAAAACTTGGTACTATTAGCCATCCTGTTATTGAATGTCTTGGCATCAGTTCATAAAATATTGTTTATTGTCAGAAATGATTAAGCTTGAACATTTTACTTGTTATTTCTTGCAAGTACTAAAATATGTTTGTATGACCAATTCCGAGTGCTTTTTAACTTTTTAATGAAATGAGATAATGTTTTATAAATAAATTATGTATTTTCATATTGCCCCTGTTAATAATATATTCAGTAAATCTTATCTGGTTGTTTTATTGTGTGTGTAATGTAGTGTTGTGACTAAACAATTTCAGCAGAAATTCTGCAGACTTTTAAAATTGTCTATTTGGTGGTGATGGTGTCACTTTTTATTTTCATCTTCCCCTATCTCTTAGTATACATATTGTCACTTGTTTTGTTCCCATTTAATAAGCATGAAAATTTTTAGCTAACAGAAGGTAATATCTGCTGATATCTGTAGATATCCATTTGGTTACAACTGCAAATGCCCATATCTGTGTTATATATCAGAATATCAAAAGTGGGACACAAGTTTTTTTGTGCTTTTAAATTTTTCTTTATTGCTCAATAGCACACCCAACAAGCCACGAAATACATGTNTTACTTGTTATTTCTTGCAAGTACTAAAATATGTTTGTATGACCAATTCCGAGTGCTTTTTAACTTTTTAATGAAGTGAGATAATGTTTTATAAATAAATTATGTATTTTCATATTGCCCCTGTTAATAATATATTCAGTAAATCTTATCTGGTTGTTTTATTGTGTGTGTAATGTAGTGTTGTGACTAAACAATTTCAGCAGAAACTATGCAGACTTTTAAAATTGTCTATTTGGTGGTGATGGTGTCACTTTTTATTTTCATCTTCCCCTATCTCTTAGTATACATATTGTCACTTGTTTTGTTCCCATTTAATAAGCATGAAAATTTTTAGCTAACAGAATGTAATATCTGCTGATATCTGTAGATATCCATTAGGTTAAAACTACAAATGCCCATATCTGTGTTATATATCAGAATATCAGAAGTTGGACACAAGTTTTTTTGTGCTTTTAAATTTTTCTTTATTGCTCAATAGCACACCCAACAAGCCACGAAATACATGTNGGACACAAGTTTTTTTGTGCTTTTAAATTTTTCTTTATTGCTCAATAGCACACCCAACAAGCCACGAAATACATGTACTAATGAAGGAGACCTTGATATATGTAGGAAGTACAACAAAATGAGTGGCTTGTAATGTCATGGAGGGAAAAATATAGGTGTATCATATTTTTGCTAGGAATGTTTGTAAAAAAAAAAAAAAAAAAGGTGGAAAAAAAATTATTACAATTTTTAGTTAAAAAATTTTTAATTTTATGATTTTGACAACAAATCGTTGTTTATTTATATGTTTTATAATCTTGGCAAATAACATTTCTTTCTGCTCATGAAAATAATTAAATTGCATTGGGGTGAGTTTTAGACATTATAGAAATAAAACAGTTGTATTTAAAAGTTGTATTTTGAAAATGCTAAGATTTTTGCACAGTTGAGTGATTGAGATCATAAATTTTGTGTTAAAAGTTACAGTATACAGTGAAAAACACTTTAACTGCAGGTGAACTGTAAGTGTCGGACATAATGCAGGCATTACTGTATCACCTAAAGCCATTTTGGCTGACGCTCATAGATGGATCCACAGGAGAGGGGCAATGGAGGCAATCACCTCTGCCTCCCCCCACCCAAAAATTAACCAGCCCAGCCACAAAAAATTAACTACAAAAATTTAGTGTACCAATTTATCAAAAGTTAAACTGTAAAAAATTTTGAGAACTGAGAAATCAATAATTTTCAAGTGTTAACTTAGAGCCTGCTGTATACCAAATTTTTTCATGGTTGATACCCGTATTTTAATTCTCAGTTTCCTGTAGCGGTGGATTTATTTATTATTATTTAAAAATTGGATGTCTTGGATAATGTCTTGCATCATATTAATAGTTTCATTGTTTTTCCAGTAGACGGGTAGATGAAAAATCACTTTTTCTGTTCCAAAGCTAGCACCACAGTGATTTAAGTTTCCTTTTCAAATGGAAATATGTAAGTAATTGAATGAATAGTCATTAGCATCAACGAAAGAAGAATAAACTTAAGGTAAATTTCTTAGTAAGTAGGATATTTTGTCTACAATTTTTTATATATATATATATGTTATTTTAAAGCAATAACAACCAAACAATAACCACAAACATTTTAAAATGCATATTTGAGGCTTGTGCGCATTCAGGAATAGCTGTCTTGTGGCACAGATGGTTTTTGTCCTCATCATTTCCAAGTTGAGTTGAAAGATTTGGGCGGCTCTTAACAACGAGGTGTGAATGAGGTGTGAATCGAGCAGTGCCAGAATGCACGAGTGGGGGAAATGGGAGATACCAGCGAAAACCCGCCAACCAGCAGCATTGTCTGACACTATTCCCACTTGCAAAAATCCGGGAATGACCCGGCTGGAGATTGAACCCGTCCTGCCTTAGTGGGAGGCAAGCAGTCTGACCGCTCAGCCACCGTGGCCCCTCATCTTTTCCGAGTGCCTGAGATTAACGGTACTTGTTCGCTCTTTGTGGGAGAGCATCCTATCTTCTATTAGTGCCTTATTGCCTGGACAAACAGTCAATATGTGCATGACTTGTGAGTGGATGGGTTTTGTGTCCTGTTGCCTGTTGGTGATGAAATATTTGCATCCCGACTTGGTGAGTAGTTTATTATCTTACCTTTCATTTCCTAAGCTCACTGCAAAAGTACTATTTTTCGGCAATATTTTTCATGATGATTGATCACTCCTCAATGGGTCACGAGTACGAACATGGTAACTCACTATTTCTGTCAGTGTCTACAATAGCTTACCATGAAACTTCACACATTTAAACTAGCACAACAAAATTAAGCTCAGCAACAGAGTTGCTTGAATTTCCGACTGTTTTTATCAACTTTGCACATTCATTAAACATACACAGGAAATGCAATACATTAATTTGAAGGCACTGTGGGCCGTACCCGAATTATAATTTTTATATAGGAACATGTATTCGGAGACGTTTCCCTACTGTGCTACAAGTGCTGAACACACCGTACACATTTTAAACGTGGCGCAGACCCTTGCAGCGAATGGACAGCTCTGGCAACAACTTGCTGCATAAACAAACGTGGGTGTGTTTTATGGTGGTTTACTAACACACAAATGTGATGCACCATTACAGCAGGTGCTCAAAGTGGCGACCACCTACCTCTGTGCAGGCAGCGCAGTGACGTGCCATGTTCTGACACACTCGGTCGAAAATCCCCGCCACGGGTTGCACTTCCCGACCAGCAGCATGTATTCGAGCTCTTGGTTCTTCCGCCATGTTAATGGCCGTGACGTTCACTATGCTCCTGACATGGCACCACAGGAAAACGTCTAATGGTGTCAAGTCTGGCGATCATACGGGCCATGCAATGGGACCTCCCTGCCCAACCCACCGTTCACCATAGGTGTTAGTTAAATGCTCCATACAGCACGTGAGAAATGGGCTGGAGCGCCATCATGTTGAAATCACGTGTTGGACATCAAGAGGCACATCTAACAGCTCAGGGAATATTTCCTGCAGGAAGGTGAGTTAAATGTGCCCATATAAGCACAGTGGCAGAATGTACTGGCCAGTGAGCTGATTCTGCACAATTCCTTCCCACACATTCACATAAAACTGTTGTTGATGTGCCCTTCTGTGAGTGACCTGTGGATTTTCGTCACTCTACACGTGGCTGTTGCTGGAGTTAAACACGCCACCCCATGTGAAGGAAACTTCGTCGCAGAAGAGAATCTTCCAGCCAAACTGGGATCTTTGCCAAAGCATACGAGGAACTATCCACAAAACTCGACCCATGGATGAAAGTCTGCCGCACCCATTGCCTGCACTTTTTGTGGGTGATAGGGGTGTAATTGTTGTTCGTGAAGAACTGTCCAAACATTACAGTTGCTAATACCCAATGTGTTGGTTATTGTGCGTGTACTGGTGGGTGGCTGGTCTGCCAGCTGTTCGAGCATGTGTCTTCTTCAAAACTCGGAATGCGAGCTCGTGTTCGCGCACCAGTATTTCTCTTGAATTGCACCAAGCCTATTTCAAGCAAACGCCGAATAACACTAACAAAAGTTTGCGGGTTTGGTTTACGCGTGTCCGGGTATTGCTCATGGTAAAATTTTGCAGCCACAGCAGCACAGCCTTACACCTAGCTGTAAGCGAATGCCACGTCCGCATACTCCGCACACGTAAACGTCTGTGCCGCTGGTACTGCAGTGATTACATTCATTTGTGCGACACATCAACCAGCACCAACTGCGGTGGCTCGCTACTCACTGCAGTGACAAGTACTGCCGCATTACAGTCATCTTGAATTATGTCGGACCACGGTAGTTAGACTACTCACCTCCTACCAAGGTGAACCGGGTTCGATTTCTGGTGGGGTTGCCCCTGGATTTTTGCGTGTGGGAATCCTGCCGGATGATGCCGTTGGTCGCGGGTTTTCCCTGCCCTTTCATTCCTCATCGGCTCTCAAGACCACACTGTTAAGAGCCACCCAAATCTCTTAACTCATTTGAATTACGTCAGCGTCATCAGTTTCCTGCAAGGGCTTGTGCCACACGCGCTCGAGTTTAAGATGTGCCCTATGCATTCGGTGTCTGTAGCACAATAGGGAAACGTTTCTGACCACATGTTCTTATTTAAAAATTGATTGTACTTGTGTGGCTTACCATCCCTTAAAATAAATGTATTGAATTCTCAATCAACCTTTATAATCTTATTTATTTTCATCCATGCAATAGTTAGCATACTGTTTCAGATGACACATCTAGTGGTCACATTGGATTTTAATGCGAGTTTGGAATCTCATAAATAGAGGAGTAACAAAATTTTGTGTTAATATTTTCATAACAAGGTGTTGAAATTCAATAAATTCTTACTTGAATGATATCTCCAATTTTACGTATTTGTGATAAATGTTTGCTATGGTTTGGCCTGCTAAATGAAGGTGTGATATCACAGGATGCAATGAAGTAACATTGTTGCATAATTGTGAGCAAAATTTTTTCGTGCCTTTGCAATAGACCATATTCATGTTTTTTCTCTTCCCTTCGGTTTTGGTACCTACTATTGATCTTTGCAATACAAACAACTTTTAATCTATTATTTCTCATTTCTGATAAAGAGAAAAAATTATGGAATTTTTTGCTGAATCATTTAATTGTTTATATTCCCAACCAAAAATTTCTATCAGATTTTCTAATTTAGGTAGTCAAAATTGCTCCTCAGAAATTCGTCAAAGTAGTACATATAGAATCACTAAAATTTCAAAATGGAACGGTCAGTGACTAACTACAGTAAAAGTAACTTCTTATACTCTATTTAATGTTCCTACAAAATCATGATACAACACAGTTAATATCTCGTTGGAAGTTTAATAAAAACATGAAATGGCCTATCAGCTATAATTGGCTGAGGTCCAAACCCAGCAGTAAAATTCACAGGGAAAATAACAAAGTTTTCAATTGCTAGGGAANNGGGGGGGGGGGGAAGCTTACTACTATGTAGTACTACATGTAAGCAGCAGTACTTTGAGTGCACGAGTCATTTTAGCTTAATGGCCGAATAGATTTTCATTACAATGCTCATGCGGTTTAGGCACCTGCACTGAATTCGTGGGCAGTCTTTTTGTTAAATAGCATCTAACTATTGAATTTTAACTAAATAAAATTATTGTCACTCATTGTTGTCTGAAAAAAATATTTTTTCAACATGCTTTTTTTCCCCTAGAAGCAATGCTCATTTTCATCTTTAAGGTGCCAAAAAAACCTGGATATGATCAAGAATGGGCCAACAGCAGCTGACAGGACTGGTATTGTTTCATGTCAATTGGAATATTCACGTGAATCTCAGCAGGGGATTACCCATTTTTCTGAAAAACGGACTCGTTGAGTGGAATTTGTACTTTAATGAAAGAATCCACCAAACCCTTAGCAACTTGAGCACTGCCAATATCTCTGCTCAAGTAACATGCTGAGAGAATTGAAGGACACAAGAAACATCAGTATAAAGTTAATGTATATCAGTACAATGAAATGAGCAGAGAAAATTTTTTAATACGTGGTGAAGTTCAAAAATTTTGAACTATGAACATGAAAGATGTTGGCATGAGTTATGTGCAAAGTGTTCTGCAACAACAATAATGCTGGTTTTTTACTGAAGGTGCTTAATTTTTAATGGCGATACATAATTTTAATTTTGCTTTGGCTTGGAAAAATACGTTTTTTTGTGTATCTGGTAAGGTTTGCAAAATAACTTTTTTTTTTCCATAGGTTTGATTTGTTTTGTATTTTAGGCACTAATGTTAGCCCAGTTTTAGCACTAATATAGATGACCTCGTAGTACTACCTGTAGATTGGTTGGTTCCACCAATGTGTTTACTTTACATTGTTGCAATTTTTTTAATATTTCATGTTTTTATTTGATAACTATTTGTACTTATTATTGTGATAATCTCAAATCAAGTTGACAGGCATACATGTACGTACATATAATCATTCTCTTCTATTAAAATATAAATCAGATAAGGAACTGTTCTACAGTGTAACGACGACTCATGTACCGCCACTGTGGAAGACATGGCGGCTGATATGGTCAGAGTTAATGTCCCCCAGGCACCGACTATAAAGTGCGTGGAGGTTGTGGGTATTGTAATGAGGTAGACTATTACTGTTGTATTTTGAAGTACGAATATATTGTCTCGTATATATTCACAAATACACAACATCAACACTTGAGAGGTGCGGTACTGTGATAGTTTGGTTACTCGGATTTACTGGGCGAATTCGTGGTTGAGTGGGCTTCTCGTGACGGTGATTGTCATACTTAACTCTTGTTGCGGGTGTTGTCAGCTGTGGTGGGTGATCTCCGGCGATGGGTAGGCCTTGGCAAGGCCACAGTTGCTGCTGACGTACTGACGTGGTCAGGGGTCCGAACCCCTGACCTGACTCTCTGCTCGGCGATCTTCTACTGACTGGTTGACTTTACTGACGTAACTGATTCTTCCGGCACGGAGTATCGCAGCCTCTGACTGCCCCAATATGACTGACCCCTTAATGATGTGGCTGACGGACGTGGCCGGGTTCTGATATCCCGGCCTTAGTAACTGTTGTACTGACTTACTCTCTGTTCGAACTGACGTCTCTCGGCGGTGAAGATGAACTAACAACTGCCCCGATATGACTGCCTGACGTCCCCGATATTACTGACTCCTTCCTATTCTTGGAAAGGGGTTTTTATACACGCCAGCCGCTGCCCTGAATCGGCGGCATGTGGCACATTTTAGGGGAGGGAAGGGGGTAAGAGGGGTGAAGTGGAAGAACGCCTAACAAGCCGTCCAACACACGTGTCCTCGTATCTGAAGGTTTGGAGGGGCGGGGCGGGGGTAATACCTCGGCACTAATACATCTCGTCAGGTATTTTTGCTGCGATGCGTATTTACTGCGTTCAGGCGAACTACACCGGATTATTTGCTGATGACTCAAGAAAGCCCTGCACTCTCAACAGATCTCCCGGCGGCTAGGGACGTACGAAGATGAAGGGGGAAGGGGGGGAGGCCTTCGCTTCAGCTCCACGTGTCCCGAAATTTTCCACCTGCCTGTGGTTCCACGTGCCGCCTGGAGGGCGCCTAGTGAAGTGCGCGAGGTGGGGGTGGTGTGAGGGGGTGATGGATGTGAGCCAATGTCGTGCTATAATCCCTAAACCGGCACGCGACAAGTGAATGTAGGTATATGACTGACAAGCATAAGTTGATTGTGTGTTATACACACTAGATGATTTCCTCACCTCTCTTTTCATAGTTTTGAGATAATAACTATTAGTTCCCCTCCCCCCAAATGCCTGGCCTGGATTCATCCCTGCCGACTTTTATAAGTGTTTTTTTGCATCTAGCGCCCTGTAATTATGAAACACTGACCTAAGAAATACAATTTCAGCTCTAAGCTTCAGCAGCAAAAGTGTTAAGTTCCCAATTAAGTTTTCCTGCATAGTGAGCATTAATAATGGTGTACCTTTTTAAGAAGTTATCTTACTTAATTAGTATAAATTTTTAAGGTATCCTTTTAGAAACATCTTAAAGAGAGTTTTACTGTCTTACAAAAATAGGTCACATAAAAATTGTACTTTAAAGTAATTATAAATACATTAATACACATTTAGTGTCCCAGAAATTGGTTTCTGGCTTAAAAAATTTTTTTTGACACACATATACTGACATTTGATGAAACATGCCATATTATTGTGAATTTTGTGTTTTAGTTATAGATTTATCTAAATATTTCTCTTCATAGTTATCTATACCATTGTTAATCAATGTTCTACATTCTTTAAAAGTACTTACTTTAATTCCAGAAAATTTCCCAAAAATCTATAATTACCTGTATATCACATAGTACATACACACTGTAGTTGTTTTTTGTGACATGCCCATGAAACAAACATGATCGTGCTTTTATTAACTTTCTTGCATGCTGTTATCAGATGTAGGCATTATTTTTGTAATCTGTCAATGTTTGTCTTATAGCCTTAAAGTATAAGCAGGTTTCACACAACACAAAATGAGTTCATAACTTGCGCGAGATGCTGACCATGCACTAGAATTTCTTGCACAAGATTGTGCAAGGCACATCTTGCACAAAATAAGAAGACAGAACATGTCCTATTTTTTTCGTGCGAGACGATGCAAGGTGTGATCCTATTGGTCCTGGTATGCAGGTCATGTGACCTGTTGTACAATACATCAACCATAGAAGTAAAAGAAAATTATAATCTGAGGTGAGTGAGTGAAGAGATTTGGGTGGCTCGTAACATTGAGATCTTGAGAGCCAATGAGGGTGAAGCGAGGTGAGTATGGAGCAGTGCCGGAATGGGTGGGGGAAACGGGAGTTTCCTGAGAAAACCTGCCGACCAGCGGCATCTTCCGGCACAATTCCCACATGAAAAAATCCGGGGACAAACCTGCCGGGAATCGAACCCGGTTCACCTTGGTGGAAGGCGAGTAGACTAACCATTATACTACCGCGGCCCCAACAATCTGAGGTGTGTGAAGAAAAATACAGGAAAAAAAAACATTGCTGGAAAATAACTTTAAAAAAATGGATTGGAGTTCAGACAGTGTGCTGAGAATAAAATACACACACTTATTTTTGGTGGGATAGCTTGAAGCAAATACCTTGTTGAAGTAAGCACCTTTACATTTTGTATTTTAACATAGGCTGTTTGGTACTTGCCAGGGCTATCAACTAATTGTGATGTCACACAGTTTTGTGCAAATTTCACCGAGTATTTTGTTTTGTAGTATGCTGTTAGGAAAAATGTTACAAAAGTCACCATTTTGTGTAAGTAATTTTTTTATGATTTCTAATATGACTGTGGATAACTATCATATGGCCCAAAATACGGTTATGTTAGAAATTATGTAGCTGATGTATTGTTTTTAACCCAGCTGGTAATGAGTTACAACTTACCCCCTGGGAATTTATTCCACATGTACCCCATGTTGATTAGAGTACACTTTGAGANCTGGTAATGAGTTACAACTTACCCCCTGGGAATTTATTCCACATGTACCCCATGTTGATTAGAGTACACTTTGAGGTGCACTTTGGGTGACTGTCGGGACTATGGTTGGTTGTGCATGCTGAGCTACAAGTGTTGCACCTCCACACAACTTGCAAACCTGGGTTTCTTCTTTCCATAAAGTCCCTTCATGCTTGGTCCCGAGCCGTAGGTTGCAAGTGACGTCGGTTTTGTACTCAACATCGAAAAGGGTTGCTGTATGGTGAGGACAGTTCCACTNCTGGTAATGAGTTACAACTTACCCCCTGGGAATTTATTCCACATGTACCCCATGTTGATTAGAGTACACTTTGAGATGCACTTTGGGTGACTGTCGGGACTATGGTTGGTTGTGCATGCTGAGCTACAAGTGTTGCACCTCCACACAACTTGCAAACCTGGGTTTCTTCTTTCCATAAAGTCCCTTCATGCTTGGTCCCAAGCCGTAGGTTGCAAGTGACGTCGGTTTTGTACTCAACATCGAAAAGGGTTGCTGTATGGTGAGGACAGTTCCACTATCTATGAACATTACTCTGTGGGGTCACCTTGCAACCCCCCAGATTGTCATGAGTCATCGTTGGCTGGAGGGAGAATGGGTTCAGTGGCCAAAGACAACCCACTCAAGGAGGAGTCTTAATGTTATCACCATGTTGCTGTGGTGACTCACTGGAGTAGCGGGGTTGTCAGTCGGGTGGTCTTATTGCGAGTCACATAGACCACCTAGATGCCTGATGGCGTCAGCCAAAGGTACGGCAAGTCCATCATTTGTGGATGAAACCTTCCATGTGTCCCACATTTTGTCTCACTGTCTGCTGTTGCCTCAAAGACAACACATCATAGTATTGATGACGAGCCCAGGAGCTCAGGTTACAAGACATGCGGGATTCTCCTGTGTCAGTCAACAGAATGAAGCCACTGCAGGATCAAGTACATGTTCCTCTTGATGTCCTAATGATGGGCTGTGAGGATTACTCACGTCATTGTAAAATTGGCTCATCTGTTTCCTTAGGTGAATCCTGCCTCTTTTAAGTGGTGTGAATTTGCTTTTATGCCTAGCACTGTGGTTGAACTAATGTTTACAGATGACTATTTATTAGTTTACATGGGCCTTAGGAACCCTGCTCAACTGGAAGTTAAGTAAATCCTCAGTGGTGGTTACCTGACACAGATAGTTTCGGAAAGTAGCATTCCATAGGCCACATAGAACATAGCAGCTCCTCTACTTTACGAGGAAATTCTCAGTATCGAGAATCGTGCCGGGCGATGCTGTTGGTTGGCAGATTTTCTCAGGGATCTCCCATTTCCTCAGCACCTTCATTCCGGTGCTGCTCCATACTCACAATGGAGCCTTGCCATGTGTGCCTAGTGCCTAGATACTTGCAGTAGATTGGGGGTAAAAGAACTATGGGCAGTAAAAACAAAAAAAATAATTCTGCACTTATGTGTGATAATCCTACTTCATATTTGACACTGTGCTTATGTGCATGTACACATATATATGTGCATGTGTCACATGCATGCTCATATGTATGCATGTGTAATATCACACTCTCTCTTTTTGTGCTCTTTCTCATTTGCCTTCATCTGCTTCCAGCACAATAGTATCATCCTAATACCTCGCACACACTATCTATCCATATGGGCTAAATCAAAATTAAAATATATACAAATGACAATGAAATCAAAATATTTGCAAGGATTGTGATCTGCAGATATTTAGTTTAAAAAAATTATAATAAATAGGAGTAAGTTTTTTTTCTTCTTGAAACTGAGATTTAGGTGCTTGGGATGTTATTGTAAGCATTAAAAGAGTTATAAACAAAAAAAATGGGTGAACCATGTTAATTTTGTCTAGAATCACACAACTCGTATCAAATTCAATCTGCCCGTGGCTTTTCATACTTTTCGATTACAGTGTTTGACAGTGAGAACTTATGATCCATATGTTGAAGTGTAAGTGGT
>NQII01001866.1:0-40272 GCA_002778355.1 Clitarchus hookeri
TCCAACTTCTAGCCTCCTCCAAGCATCCGGAGTCAACCACTGCCAGCACGAATCCAACCTCTATTGATCGGAACACCATGTTTTCCGGAACATGTCCGGCTCTCCGCACCTACCTCCCCTCCTGTACCTGATCCGCCAAGGTATCACAGGAGACAACTTTCAGAGCCTAATTTTTTATGGACAGTCCGGTATTACTACCTTGAGTCTCTCTAGGAAAACATGCCCCTCCACTACAGTCAAGCTTCATAGGTCTGAACGACTTCCACTCTAGCATGGAAGACGGTTGACCTCACAGTGATATCAATCTCATCACCAGAGAGAACCTCTGATGGGGCCAACCCGATCAGCCCGTGCTCCCACTTATTTTCCATGGCACTTGTGGGTTGGCCATGTCCGACCGCCACGCCAAACAACTCCACAGGCAGGCGGTGCGGAAGTGCGGTACAATGCTGTTATGTCTGCTTACCAGACCGAACATCTGATGTCTATGAATAATTACGAGGTATTTCTCGGAGTATTCGCGTTACCCGCCACGAGAATGCCATAGTAAAATAGAGAAATTGCCAGTTCCTTAGCATGCCGAAAAAGGCACTGCCACGTAATTAGATGAAACCGTAACTTTACAAGTGAATTAAATAAATAAAGTACATCGAAGTCGTAGACACTTAAAGTAGTAAAACAATTGTGGAATCATAGTACACTCTGTCACAGCGAAAAGCTAAAAAGCGAAAGNGAATCATAGTACACTCTGTCACAGCGAAAAGCTAAAAAGCGAAAGCTATTTATTGTATAAATTAAACTCTTTACATATTTCGCTTTCAACATTTATTTACCATGTTTCTGAAGAAAAAAAGTAAAATATAAAGTCTACATAAATGTGCATTGTGATTGTTCAGAATTTTTTTTCTATCTTGTTTGTGTTTTTAAAAAAGAAAATTGCCATCGTGCCCTTATACCCAACTAACTATTGATCCTACACAGCACTACTGACAAGACACGGGAACTTCGAACTCATATAACCACGTCACAGTTTTAATTCTGCCAAAAGTTGGCAAAATCAGTATTGTGACACAAATACGAGTTTGTAGTTCAGTCGTTATCTCTGTAATGCTGTGAAAGATCAATAGCTATAGTCCATTCATGGTTACTTACAACTTTTCTGAAGCCCTGCTAAAGTTCTACTTCCAGGATATTCCTCCGCCTCTTGCAAACAAAGCTAAACAGAGTCTCGAAAATTACACCAAAGGAACTACACACCACATTCGTGCGCACTCAGTGTAGTAATGTTTTGCATAAGAACTATTTCTTACTAATCATTACCAACACACTTGTTTCCTCACTGTTTTAATTTATATTGATTAAAAATGAAATATAATTTATTGAAGAAATATAAATAAAAGTTTAATTTATCCAAAAATGACATATTTTTACGTTAACAGACGTATAAAACGCTTGTGAGACATGGCGTATTTACGAAATAACCAAGCACGTCATGTGTGGGTAATTTTTCAAAGGTTAGATTCAAATCTGTGAAGAAACCGCGAATAGACTATAGTTGGGTATATGGATACTTTCGGAATTTTCTTGTTTAAAAATATGAACAAGCCAAAAAATAAGTAAGAATCCAATATGGCGNGTATATGGATACTTTCGGAATTTTCTTGTTTAAAAATATGAACAAGCCAAAAAATAAGTAAGAATCCAATATGGCGGAGGAATGTTCCCCTTAACGTCTCGTCGACAGCGAGGTCATTAGAGAAGGAGCAAGTTAGAGGCCGGAGCTGGAAAGGAATCTGCCCATGGCGAAGGTTTATACAAGGTTAGGAACAAAACGTGATTCCTTATGGAAGAGTTAGGCATCGGGAGAATTTCCGCCTCTAGGTGCGCAGTCTTCCAAAATGTAACTTTTAATCAAAATTTTAAGCTACGTGAATAATAAAAAAAGAAAGGTTTTTACTTAGTTACGAGGTCATTTTATATTTGATATGATTATTACGATTATCCTGTATTTTAACGTAGAAAATAGAGAAAATCTGGTACATTGCCGACACTAGCGCTTACCTAGTGGCGATTAATTTTTGGTTGCCAACCTTGTAACATTGATCTTCCCAACCTGCAGTAGAAGTAACCTTAGCCACGGCCTGTAGTAAGGAACCGTCCAAGCACTCGTCTGGTATGATTTCGGGGAACCGCGTGAAACCGAAATGAGGATGGCCGGACCAGGAATCGAACCCAGGTCCTCCCGAATGCGAGTCTAAGTTAACCACTGCACCAACTCGCTCGATTGTCTGTAGGTGTCTGTATCTGACATAAGTCAAATAAACCGATAGCTATATATACTTTGCAATATAGTTTCGAAACATGTTGATCCTATCGGCATCGTTGCGATATATTGCTTTTGTAAAGTATTGAAAATCGATGGTGATATATTGCATATATCGCTTATATTGATATTGTAAATATCGCACATCGCCAACATCGCAAATCGCCAACATCTCATATTGATAATATAGCATATCGCTAATATCGCGATTCAGGATATATTTCTCTACACTGTTGAACCATGTTGCAGTTGCTATATTTCAGAAATATTTTTCCGTGATCGATATCTCGCGATTATCGCCATATATCACGATATATCGCTGAATCGCTCACCCCTAACTTTGGTGAGCTTGGGCGGCCTGATGCGCTTTTAAATTTAATTTACTTGTATGTTGTGCGANATCGCTCACCCCTAACTTTGGTGAGCTTGGGCGGCCTGATGCGCTTTTAAATTTAATTTACTTGTATGTTGTGCGAAGGAAAATTCATGTGTGCTGTGAATAAGTGGTTCCAATCCCTTCCCCCTTCCCCAAATTCATGGTTTTTCCCCTTATCACTCCCACATACACAGACTTAGACTCGTGTGCGGGTGTGTGTGTGCGTTTGCAGATGTTCTTGGAAAAATTTTGCCACAATCTAGGCATTCAGGCGCCTCTGATATTGAATTGATTTTGTTTCTTAGACAAGATATTTCAAATACTGTATTTGGTGGTCTTCGCATAAAAAAGGTAGAGCGTATTTTGTGAGATAAAGATTCCCTGTGAATTTATTTTTGTGTCAATACAGTTCTTGTGTTCTATTTCGTAAATGTCTTTTCCGCTCTCCTTTATTATTATTATATTTGAGTTTTCCTGTTTGTGATACATGGCACAAAACATATAAAAAGATCGCGGAGTCGTATATCTTCTCCTTGTGTTTATCCGTCTCCTCTAGTCGTACTGGCAGAGCTACAGCCGAGGGAGGTTACCTCGCAGACGCTGCCATAAATAAGCAGAGTTATGTGTTGCCGAAGTCGTAACCTAGTCCGCTAGTTTCTGCTTCCCGCCCCCCAAACCCATGTCCCCGCCATCCCCATCAGGGTTGCCAACTTGGTGATCTTCTCACTAGAAATGGTGAGTTCAGAAGGTGGTCCGGTGGCCAAATTTCATATTTCCATGTCGAAAATTTAGTGATTTGTGTAAAAAAGAAAGGTCGGCAGATCTGCTGAAGGATTTTTTTTTNTCATATTTCCATGTCGAAAATTTAGTGATTTGTGTAAAAAAGAAAGGTCGGCAGATCTGCTGAAGGATTTTTTTTCCCCATATTATTATATAATCGCGCATTTGTGTCTTTGGGGTGGTTATTTTTTCCGGAATTTATGATGTNTTTTTTTTCCCCATATTATTATATAATCGCGCATTTGTGTCTTTGGGGTGGTTATTTTTTCCGGAATTTATGATGTACGCCTGGAGAGAGAATGGGAATATCTTCAAGATGCATATTACATGTTTTATTGCAATTTAGTAGTCGTGTGGGTTGTCTTTTGTGGGAATAACGATATGGTTTGGTCCCGTCCTAAGCGAAGTTTTGAGAACGTGTACACTGGAAAAGTACTTGGAAGTATCCGTTTATTCAGCTTGTCAGTATTGTGTGTTTGTATGTATGTGTAGCAAATATGTTGATAATATATTTCATGAGGGTTTATTTTCTTTTAGTTACTAATTATTTCAATTTCCGACAATGGCATGAGTAGTGATAAAATTGCGATTCCCAGCCATCTGGCGTCCTGGCAGGGGGCAGGGGTGCCACGGCGGCCATNGGCATGAGTAGTGATAAAATTGCGATTCCCAGCCATCTGGCGTCCTGGCAGGGGGCAGGGGTGCCACGGCGGCCATATTGGATGACGTCACTTCTAACCTCCTGCTCTGTCTTTCCTAGTCAATGGCGGCCATCTTGGAATTCCCTTTTTTTCCCTCGTAATTTCTTTTTTTCCCTCCTGCTCTATCATTCCTTCCAATCTCTTCATCTCTTACATTCCTCTTTTTTTTCTCATGCTTTGGCATTGCTTCATGTCTCTCTCCAATGCCCGTCCTCTCTCGTTCGTTCTATGCCTTGGGGTTTTCTCATATTCATTCCAGTATCCTTTATTTTCTCTCCTGTCTCCCATTTCTTTCTTCCCCCTCTTGCTTCTTGCTTTTCACGTCCTCTATCACCGTCGTCTGCTTTAGGCAGCCATCTTTAATTGCAGCCGCCAGTAGCCTGCTATAGGCGGCCAACTTTAACTCCCGTGCCCGCCACCGGAGTGTGCTAAGTTCTTTATTTTTATGTTCTCCATCTTTAATTCCCGCCACCAGTCGGCCATCTTTGATTCCCGCGCCCACCACCAGAGTATGGGAGTTCCGACTGTATACAGCTAGGAGTGCTGGTATCGATGCGGTCATTTTTTGTGTGTTGGTTTGTTCACTCGTCGCTAGCAGGGACGCGCTAGCATCGGGAAGGTGAGTTCAAGTGGTGGTAGCCAGGAGCGCTGGGAATTTTTTTTAGTTGTTTTGTGAACTTAAAAATTGTAGGCATGCGGTTTCGATCCGACCACCCTTCGGTGGACTTTGCAGCTATTGTGGATGAAGGGGTCGGAACAGTGGCAGCAGATGGTGGTCAGAGCGTAACCAGTCAGTTCACTAGAAGTCAGCGCTCGCAAAGGCTCGGACTGGCTATATATCTCCTTCACGAGATTGCCAATCCTCACGATTTCCTCCATGAATTTCTTCGATGCATCTTTCCCGGTGTACAGTCGCACATCTGTGGGGAGGTTGGAGGTCTTGGAAGCTGGTATTAGGGTGTTATCCACTTTGATGTAGATACCATAACTGTAGGGCTCGTGCTTCTGATACCTATAGGTGTAGGATACATCCGGGTTTGGCTGACACAACTGTACTGGGATTAACATAACTTCAAAGTCAGCATACACTACTATGGGTACCTTATCGCTATTATGATAATTCTGAAACTTGAACACAGGAGGCTTGCCATTCTTCTCCATCTGAGGCAGGTTGGCATGGACTGGTGCATGTTCGTTGCAATATCTCCTATGCTCAGCCAGCACCTGTTTGCCCATGAGACCCGTAACACGAGGTACATCATGGCAGCATTTCAAACATCTCTTGCAAATATGGACAGCATGTCAGAAATATAGCAATAATGAGAGTTCTTATTCTCAGTCATCAAAAGTAATATGTTAAAGTGCAGGGCCAGTTCTTCCTTCGATACATGTGTAGGAACCACCTTGTTATTATCGTCGAGAGCATATATGTTCATGCTGACCCAATGATTATTCCTCTCGAACAGCAGCATATGATGGAGGGGGTGGGGAACTCCAGCCCACTGAAATAGAACCGTGCCTTCAGGTCATAATATTGATGGTTGACGCATGGAGGATGCTCACCTTCTACATATTGTGCGAGGATCGCCCATTTTAAGCACTGCTGGTCCCGGCTGTGTGTGTTAAGAATTGCATTCTTGGCTTCAATGTGTGCAGGCAGGGTCATGTAGGAGGATGTCTCAGTGCGTAAAGCTTGTTGACTCGCAGATGAAGCTGTTTCACAGAGGTGTGGGTCCAGCCACTACCCTTCTTCATGTACTCGTCCTCTTGACATATCATGCCACTGGTGGCTGTTACTGCATCTTTAATGTCGCTAACATTGTAGAGGGGTACGTTTTTTGTCTTAAAGGCGCGCTGGTCCATATCGTCTTCGTGCGTACAGGCTTACCATATGCACATTCGAGAAAGATGTTAAATTTAAGCGCTCCCTGGTTCTCGATCTCCTGCTCCAGCTGGCCGATGATATTCTCCTTCATTCGCTCGAGGTAGCCGCAAATATCCATGGCCCGGCTCGAGGTATTCTCGGCGACATATGTTTCCATTGTGCCCCGAAACGCGCTTATCCACCTCTACAAACCCATACTCATTACAGTTGCTGGCACCAGTGAGAATGGCCCTGTGGCGAGATCGACCCTCTGCAGCAATAATGCGAGCCGGAACGAATGCTGTGGGTTGTGGCACATTTGACGACCCTGGCTGGAAGTTAGTCATGCGAGCTCTTTTCGCTGGCAGTGGTAGCATTACACTTGTGTGTATCTTTATACAGTATGGGGTGGAATTCAACCTACAAACTTCATGTGGCGACTCCTTGTGCAAAATCAGGTTGGAAATATGCAGGACACGTTATGCCTAAATTGAATACTAAGGGAGAATGGAGCGCTTGAAAATCGAGATTTTAAACTGTATTTTTGCAAAATATCGGAAAGCAAGTGGAATTAAATTATACCTCTCCGAAAATTATTTTATGTTATTGGGATCTTCAACCTTAGAGAAAACGCATTAATATCTCCTCTCGTAATGAAAACAACAGGGATGGCCACCATTCTTTGGCCGACAACTTTTTTACCGTCAGTAATTTGAACTTTTCATGGTGGTTTATTGAGCAGTATGATTTAATTAACAAAAAAATGTTCATCTTGCTGCAACTACCCACGACTCACCATTTTCGTGTCAAATGTGCACAAAACTTTCTGCGGGATTGATCTAGTACCAGTAATAAGTAGACTAAGATCGCAATCTAATGATTTTCTGGTGTTCAGTTGAGAGGTTTGGGTGGCTCTTAACAACGAGCTCTTGAGAGCCGATGATAGTGAAATGAGGTGAGAATGGAGCAGCGGGGGGAACGGAAGATCCCCGAGAAAACCCGCCGACCAGCGGCATCGTCCGGCACGATTCCCACTTGCGAAAATCCGGGAGTGGCCCGGCCTGGGATTGAGCTCGGTTCGCCTAGGTGGGGAGGCGAGCAGGCTAACCGCTCAGCCACCGCGGCCCCATTTCCTGGTGGTTTTTGTACATCGATCTAGAGACTTTCTCTCACAGGTTGGCAGCTGCTTGACAACGCCCTCCCGTTGTTGTTCTCGCCTGTGTGTGTCCCTGCGGAACTGGAATGAGACGTTCGCCGCCAAGGATCCAACCCAGTTAATTGCGTTTTTACGACGTTTTCGTGGTGGTCATCTTATTGATGTCCCGCCGACGGCCGGAATTGTGACGTTTCTTAAGGCCGCGTGATATGGCTTTCCCGTGTCCGCGCTGTTTACTGCGCGCCCACCCAGCCGCGCGCCTAATTCAGGCTACATTTTAGCAATTTGTCTTATTTTTCCTTAGCTTTATTAAGTACTTCCATTTTTTTTATCTTTTTTATACTTTTCCAAATTTTTGCTGGTAGTTTTTTTTTTTTTCAAGAAAATAATTATTTTGTATAATTTTTGAAGTGCCCCTGTGCAATATTTTCCGCAATATTCTTTTAAATTACAAATGCAATCTTATCACGTGTTATGATGTAGTTGTGGACGTGGGCTCTGCACCGTTATTTGAGCATTTTTGAAATCAACCTTCGGAAAATGTTATTGCCCGCACCTGCATATGTTTTAACGGGCACACTGACTGGCGCGAGGTCAGTAAAGTTGGTAACGACAGAGTGAAAGTAGNTCAGTAAAGTTGGTAACGACAGATTGAAAGTAGTTCCATGTCTTAATGTTTAATTTAAAGCTTTAAGTAAACATTCGTGAATACTGAAATTATTTATTTCGCTTCCTTTTTTTTTTTATGCATGTAAGTTTAATAACTGGCAAATCTGTGCATTATTCATTATCCTAGTGATTCCACAGTTCCACCTGACAGTCGCATGAATAAAGTGTTCAGGCTCGTCGCAATGTTAGTTTTACATATTGGTGAAGAATACACCGTGTGCATACTAATACATCTTAAGCAAGGCTTTCCAGAGGGCTTAGTTTATCATGAACACCCTGTACCTACTTATCTGTCTCCCTCCGAGTGGCGGTGCTTCCAGGTTTATTTTTTTGTTTCCCATAATGTCCGTATCTTAGGCACTCATGCTGCATTTATATATTTAATTGAGAGATACGTGAAACGACATTGGGCGGATTCGACCACGTGCGTGAATCGGGCCGCATTCGCCTATAATCTAGAGAGTTCTGTCGACTTTAGCAAACTCTGCTTCTTGATTGCAACTAATGACTTAATACGCGAAGGGCCACTTTCAAATTGTGAAGCGGGAATCATTGTTAATGGACGTAAACAACGTTATGTGGTGCAGTTTTGTATCGCATTCACGAGACACAACCAAGGTGATGTAGTGGCGGATTTTTAGGCTCTGTGGTACAATTCACGGATGTTTTAAGAAAATGGACACAAATCACGGCAATGGATTTAACTGGCCTGAATATCAGTACATGATAAGTAAGGATTTAGACCTTTTGAAATGTTTTACGCATTACATTTTTTAGAAATAGGCCGCATAAAATACAAATACCGGTATGAACAGGATGTCAATGAATAAATGTTACAAATTAATAGGGGAAGGGGGTACATGAGATGAAGTGGAACATATTTTATCAAGGTACCCATTCCGGAAATGCCTCCTTATACCAAAACACGGCGATACCAGCGAGCAGGGTTAGTCGGCAACTCGAAGGCAACCGAGCAGTGTAGCAGCACGTATCGGGCATTACATGCGTAGGTTGGAGGTGTTTGGCACTGCCCCATTTGACGCACAGTAGTAGATCCCATTGTCTGGCCACCTCGCTCCCCTGACCCCAAATGCCTTTGGATTTCTACCTTTGGGGCCACGCAAAAACACTGGTGTACGACACTCATGTGAATACCGGGGAAGAACTTGTGGCCAGGATTCGTGCAGCATCCGGAACCATCAGAAACACGCCGACCATCTTCAGTGATGCGCTCCGCAACATGCTGCAGAGCATGCATCGGATGCGGTGGATACAAGTTAGAGCAGCTGCTGTACTCTCTCTGTGTGTAATAAACCCTTTTACAATACTGATTCACATGCGCCTGTCTTAATACCTGACGCCACACTTGCACGCTATAACCGCCATTTTGGGTATAAGGAGGCATTTCCGGACATGGGTTCCTCAATAAAATATGTTTTATTTCATATCATGTACCACCCCTATTAATTTGTAACACTTATTCGTTGACAACCTGTATATGACGGGTAGAGTGCAATAAATTGGAGTTATCATATTCAGTTTCATACCTCTGCTGTTGTTGTAATTACTTGGGAATGCTTTCTACAACAAGAGACTGAAAAGATTAAGTGCGAAGCAAGTAATACGCTGAATAGTTGCCAAAATAGGAATAAGTAATACTATCGTTATGGAAGCTGCAACGAATAAGCTGGCATATGCATGAAAACTAAGTTTCACAAAAAAAAATACTAAATTTATGACTAATTTTTTTAAGGAGGCGAATTTCAAGTAGTATTTATTATTTTTTATGATTAGTCGAAGTAGTATCGTATTGTAATAACATAACAGAAATTTGCACACTGAAATTTTTTCAGTATGCTATTTTATATGTTTATTTGTTACTTTTCAATATTTTTTTGCTCATAATTTGTATGATTACGTAGACATTAGTTGCCTCAGCGAGCAACTGTCCTGCTGTCATACATCGTTAAACGATGGAAATGTAAGCGAGGAGACCTTATCGGATGACATAGTAATATATTTTACTATGTTACTAATATATATTACTATGTTCTTAATATTTATCAAATGAATTTCCAGCAATTAATGGTAAGAGTAATCTAAAATATTTACTCGCAAATCAACTAAATTCTGTACTTACTTTAATAGAATATTGTCACTCAAAATTTGCTTTGTTATAGAACAAGAAACTAAAATGGCGAAACCATGAATAATTCTGGCCACATCAGTAAAATGACGGTTTAGTTTTCAAACTGCTTGCATACATAATTCGTTTTTATATTTGGTGATATGAGAGTTTTGCGAGTTTCATGCGAAGCTCGCGGCTAGTCACTTCCGCCTAGATTTCACCTTTGACGTGCCGCCACAAAGGTGCTGGTTTACTTCAGATTTTACGAAAGACGGACAAACCGTCAGTTTTGAGGCAGCAGAGGATTTGCTACTCTGGGTTTGCTCAGAAGCGTGCAGTGGAGAGTTGTGGGCAGCTCGTAACAGCGAGGTCCTTAAGTGCCGATGAGAGTGAAGCGAGGTGAGTATGGAGCTGCACCAGAATGCAAGGCCGGGAGGAAACGGGATATATCAGAGAAAACCAGCCGACCAGCGGAATCGTCCGGCACGATTCCCACGTGCGAAAATCCCGGACTACAAATCATGGTCGACTGTCAAAATACCATTAAAAAAATAAGCATGTGTGTCAGATTTATGCCTGATTTTAATGATCGACGTTTGATAAGATGAATTTAGTGAATGTTAATATGAAAATAAGCGACTGCATAATAGTGGATATGTGGAGCAGTGGGCCGTCATTAGATGGTAAGAATTTCTTCGTCTGAGTGCGCGAGTTCGTCAATGAGCAATTTTTCGTGTACTCACTGCTCACTCTCAGTCTATAGGGTAGTTCGATGGGAAGTCGTCTGGAGTACGTAATAACGTAAAGTATTGATCAGTTAGGAACTTTCTTCCCTGGCGACCCATGAGCGTGTGTCGACGGTTATATGCTTGGAGTGCTTGATATCGACGCGGTACTTGAAATATTAATTTTCACCCTCTTCCGAAGCCCGCGAGAGAGTGTTTGCAGCGAAACTGCGGCTGGGATGAGTGTTACCAGTGCTTAATGAAAACATGGTTAGTTCTACTTGAGTTCTAGACTTCCCGGCCCGGCAGTTAGTTAGGGTGATGACCCGACAAAGAGACGCCTGTGTGGCTAGTTACCCCCGACTACGTGTACATGCGCAAGTACTTGCAGGTCAGCCACTTGCATCTGTTTTTCGAAATGAAAACTGACATACAGTGGGTCTAATTTATAGTTTCTGGTTCGTAGTTCGCACCTCTATTGTCAGGAATGAGAAATCCAACGTGGCTGTGCCGCTGATTAGGCGACACTAGTATTGGAAAGCAGAAGAACTTAAGCTACAGTCGATTCACGACTGGAAGAAACTTTTGAAAATCAACCTTTGAAAAAAACACCCTAGCCGTTAGCTACATGCATATAACATTACAAACAGCGGCGAACGCGGATACAGTTATGCCGTTAGGTTGCCAGCACAAAGAGAGGAAGTAGTTCCAAAGTTTTAACGTAATTGTTAATTTATCGCTTACAAATGGGTGTCGAAAAGAATTGTATCTTATTATGCCAATTATTAATGACGTGATGCTAACGTATTTAGATTTCAACGTTTCTTGCATAGTCACATTATCACGCTCAAGGTGAAAGTAAAACGGTCATTTGTTTACTAACCTTCGTAGTCCTTGTGTTGTTGACACACGTGCCAGAAAATTTGTGCGATTATCTCGTTTAACTTATAATAATTCATTTACTGGCCTTGTTTTACTAATATCCGCTCTTTATTATTTGGTTTTTAATAACATGATTTTAATTTGTGCTCACTTTCAGTTCTAATTTCTTTTGTTTTTATGTGTTTCGTGCACGTGTCTTCCCTTTGCCACTCTATTCTAACGTTGCAGTATTTTCACATAAGAATTGTTTTCACATTGTCGAAGACGTAGAATCCTTCTCTCGCAAACTCTGCCGTCCTGTCGAAAACCGTCACAACCATTTTTAAATAACGTTTTACAATTGCGCGAAACATCCGACTCAACCACCACGCCATTTTAACGTCTGTAGCAATTTCGATCAATACTGATGATCTTGCCTTCGATGTACGGGAAATTATCTAAAGTCACTAACAATCGATTGTAAATAGACGACAACTATCGATTCATCAAAATACTCGCATTTTGGGTTTATAGAATGAAATGTTTTCGCTGGCATCGCATATTCTTTTGTGTGAAATTCTTAAGATTAAAAACTTTACGCTTGTGGAATATCCATTAATAATATATATATATATATATATATATATGACTTTTATAATGGGTACGTGCATGTGCTAACACATGTCCACACACAGTGGAATGTAAACATTGCCATGTGACTGCCACATGGCAGTCACATGGCAAAGTTTGTTTACCTTTGGCGGAAGGATACGAAATGGGCTTGAAAGTATATCTTTAGCAGAGCTTCAAGAAAGTCTCTTCCAGTCGTGAACCGACTATAGACGGAAAATGCCTTCTCATTGAGCTTTGCACCGACTGTACAAAGTGTATTGTATTGTAGAGGGCTTATTAACGTATCCCGGTGTTATGTGATGGCATATCAGGGGACGGCTTACATACCAACTTATGACCAAACTTAAACTAACACCAGTAGAATGATATAGAGAGAGCTGGTGCATGGGGCGTGAGATTGGGGAGCCAGGGAGCCATGGCGGCCATCTTGGATGAAGTAATGCCGAAACTCCCTCTCTGCCATTCCTCGTCAGCATCCGCCATCTTGGATTTCCCTTTTTTCCTATGAATTTCACTTTTTTTCCTCCTGTTCTATTATTCCACCTCGGCTCTTCATACTCTTGCATTTCAATTCTTTTTTCTCCCACTCTGTCAATCCAATGTAATTTTTTCTCATGCTCTGGCATTCCTTCCTGCCTCTCTCTCGTCGATTCTATCCCTTGGGGTTTTTTCTCATATTCCTCCTGGTCTCCTTTATTTCCTCTCTTGTCGTCCTTTCCTCTCTCTCACGCTTTTTGCGTCCTCCATCTTGGATGTCATCGCCGTCGTCTTCTGTTGTAGGTGGCCATCGTTAATTCCCGCCGCCAGTCGTCTGCTTTAGGCGGCCATATTTGATTCCCGTATCCGCCATCAGAGTGTGCTAAGTCATCTGTAGTTCCCGTGTTTACTGCCAGTCGGCTGCTGTATGTGGTCATATTTGATTCCTGTGCCCGCCACCAGAGTGTTAGTTGTAAAAAGTCTTATTTTCAATTTAAATTTAAACGTATTTCCAATTTGGTAGCTTTCGAAAGCACATTTCGCGGATAAAACTCTATCGAGTAAGACCGTCATAATTACTCTGGTTGTATCCGATGAAAAATTAGTTAAAATGATTACAGATATTTTCAATAATAATTGATTTTATGCATATACATTTGAAGTACGAAAGCTATTTTATAACTTAAATAAATTTTCTTTGAATCGATTGTTAAAACTACGTTTAAACATTAGTACCAGTATTCTAATACATAAAACCATAGTAATTACTATAGTTGCCGTACTTGATGAAGGTTTTCTTGTAAAGTGTGTTTTTAAGACATCAGAATGGACATTTGCTTAAATTTTTATTTAACTAGTGTTACAGGTGGCCACTCTGCGAGCATGCGAGACACGGGTGTTTTATGGACGCGTGCGCCATCAGTTGCAATCGGAGACTCAGCAACTTTTCAGAAAGGAATGTTTGCAAAGCGTGCCTGTTATGCCTATCAGGTCGCGTACCACTTCCGACCTTGGGTATCAGCTGTCTTTGAAATATCATTGAAGGAATGTTCTGGGCATTACTACTGTCCTGGTTTCTCTCGGCATAACTCGGGGTGCGGCGGTCAAGGCCAGCAATTATAAAAGCATGTCGGGCCTCAAAGCCGGGAGTTGAAGAGTTGATGAGTATCTGGAGTTTGGGCGGATTGCGCGACCTTGAGCGATAGACGACGAATGAGAAGAGCAACGAGTGGCGAGAGAAGTGACCAGTGGGAGGAAGATATGCGATTGCGAACATTGGTTCAGTGAAAAATGTGGCTGGCAGGCTGGACTATTTGGACTGGATGCATGAGTGTAAGACATTGCAAATGATGGCAACAGACAGAGTGAACATGTGTTAATGATGGATGTGATTTAATGGACTCTAACCAAACAGAGATATTGAGGACTTTAATTCGGGTTGAGATAGACATTGAGATGCTCCGCTCACTGAGGAATAAAAAGAGTACATAATAATGGATATATATAGATTTATGCTGTAAATAATATCTGTGTGAATAAATCAAAATCAAATTTAGTTATTTTATTTTTATTAAGACCTCCATCCCTCACGAACTCGGATACGCCCGTCAGGTGTCTTGTGACAATGCTAATATTAATTTACTTTAAACATTTAAATATGTATATTATTTTAAAATGTTTAACACTGTTACAAAATATGCACACTCTTATTTTATATGCAACATAAATTGCCCTTTTCTGACAATTTTAGTATATCGTGTCTACTAGTTTTTAACGAGTTTTGCGGGTTTCGTAGTCTGGTGCCGTGTTCCATCGGGAGGCGTTCTACTCCTGCCTTAAAAAAACCTGCAGTGCAAGTAATATTCGTACATTTTAGCATACTGCATGCGGTTCCTGAGTAGGAACATTGAATATTATATTGGTGCAAGAAAGCCTGCGGGTCGTATCTGAGTTTATGAGGAATGGAGCCGCACTCTTCACTTCTTGATACTCGCACTAGCAGATTTTCCAGCCGCTGGTCACTTCTCTCGTCGCGCGCTTCTCTTATCGCTATTCGTCTATCGCTGAAACTCATTCATTCAACAACTCACTCCACTCATCAACTCTCGGCTCGGGGCCCGATGTGCTTTTATATAGGCCGCCCTGACAATCTGGAAGGTTCAACGCACCCCGAGTCACGCTGAGAGAAACGAGGTCAGTAATCCAGAGCATTATTCGGATAAACGCAGAAATTCTATACGCCGAAGGTCAGGAGCGGCGAGCCGCCAAAGGTATATCGTGGCAGCATGCCTTCATAACTCAAAACGCTGGTAGGATTATCGCTTGCTTATCATTCAAAACATTTCCTTGACTTGCCGCCCCACTATCATATCACTACTCTGGCCTTCTCTTCCGCCCGCTCGCGTGGGGTGGGCCAAGGTCAGTGGCGCAGACCATAGACACATAACATTACTGCTAAACATTATATACCAAAAGAAATCATTTTGAAAACGTAGGTTCAGTAATTTTTACTTTACACTTTAGAGGAGAAAAATAACAAAATTGGCACGTACGTACACATAAGGTATATAATATTCCATTAGCAGTCAGACTCCAAAGCGGGATTTTTTAAAATAACTTTTCTATAAAGGAGAACTTACAAAGTGCCGTGGGCCTCGCATCAAGCATGCAAAAGTTCATCCATTTTGTCGGCGAGTAAGAAATAACAGATTTTATATGACGTTGTAGCGGAAGAGTGAAACGTCCAACAGCTGAATTTAGTTTCTGTTTTTAGCTTATTGTGACTTGTTATTTCCAGAATTATTTTGCGAGAAAAGTGACGGATGTTTGCCTGTGGTCAATGGGTAGTCGTTTTCCCTCCACTTGCCTGTGGGGTAAGGCACTTGTTTTCAATAGCCAATTGAATGTGAACGCCAGTGTGCTGTTTCCCCGTAACGCCATATTCAGGGAGTGCAAGAGTAAATCAGTGCGACGAACTGGCGGACGTAACCACATGACGTTTGTTCCGTCGAGAAAGTGTAGCGTGCCCCTCGCGTTTTTTTTTCCTACTTCGTTCGCTTCATTGGGTTTCGGTGTAATCCGTTGGTGCGGTGCGTTGCCATGGCAACGAGCGAGTCCCCCTGTCGGTAACAAGTTATGATCAGGCCCCGTGGGCACGAGATCATACATCAGAGAAGCAGAAACGGCGGCGAGAAGAAAGTAAGGCTGGACTCACGGTAGTCCGTCGCCCGCCGGTCCCTCCGGCGGTCACGTGATATTCAAACCAATCGCAGGGAAACCTTTTTTCTGTTCGTCCATCCGTAAAATATTTACCGAACTTTAACTTTCGACGGACGGATGAGCCACCGCCTTCTGACGACATTCTTTAGATACGAATACGCGCTTTTAAATTTAGAATTTTAAGAAAGGGCCGCATCTCGAATAATACACTGGGTATACGAAATTATGGTGGTGTAATCCGGTGCCGAACAGCACGTAGATAAAAAGACTGAGAAGGAGCTGGGTTACTCACAACCAGTTTAAGAGAAATAAAACATTTGTTCATCTTTGCGTGGTTTCGCAAATTGCAATAATTTAAAAAATGTATAATATTAAACTTTTTTATTCTGACTCCCATCAATACTCCTGTATTGTAGTTGTCTGAGAGTAATTTAAAATGTACGTAATGCCTCACTTATCACTAATCCCTATGTGCCTGCTTTAGTTATAACTTTTCTCTCCCCCCCCCCTCCCCAACCCAGTGTAAACGTTCCGACGCGATGTCCCTACACAAGCACACACGTACATGTATGCGTATATATGCACCCATGCATGCATGCAGCGCACGAGTAATCTGTGTGTGTCTTTTTATGATAGCGAGGGAGGGAGAAAGAGAATTGTGATGGCGGTATAAATAAAGTTCAACGAGATGAACGATATTTCAGTGTGGTCGGAAATAGCTCGAAACTACTTGCCAGGAACTGTATTTACCGAGGTGTGACAGGGAAAGGGTAAAAACCACTACTCGGAAGATATGTTCGGTTTCATTTTCCGCCCTTATCTGCAGGCGATAAAGCCGCGCTCTGGTAGGGCCGTGGTGGGATTTGTTCCGTGACGCGGGCAGTGATTTACACGTGGAGCTGCGAGCTCGATAAACAACAAGTGTAACGCGGGCGGATAGCTGGCCCGCTTTTTCCATGCATTAAACGTCCCTGTACTGGCGCAAAATAATCCTAGAATATATACGAGGTCAGGGAATTAACTTTGGTCGCATTCGCAGTGTTGCGGTTTTCGGTGTTTATCTTCTAATTTCGGACGTAAACTTCGTTGTGTAGATTGTTATAACTTTTAAACGTCGTACCATTATTTTCCTTTGGTTTTTAGAGGCGGGATAAAATAATTCGTACGAACCCGAAAATAATTTTGAAAGAGACGCACGGCACAAATCTTATTGCGGTCACTCCGTCCACTGTACTGATTAAATACATGTATGATATACACTGAAGAGCCAAAAAAAACTGGCACACCTGCCTAACATCGTGTAGGGCACCCGAGCACGCAGAAGTGCCGCAATACGACGTGAAAAGGGACTCGACTAATGTCTGAAGGTATGCAGGAGGCAATTCACACCATGAATCCTGCAGGGCAGTCCACAAATCCAATCTGCGCCAATTTGAGAGAAAGGGTTGCACGTCTGTCACGTTTTATGATTCTCGTCAGTCGTCGTTTGTACCGTTCTTTCACGATCTTTTTCTGGCTGCAGCGATGTCGAAGATGTGATGTTTTACCGGATTCTCGATATTCACAGTACACTCGTGAAATGGTCGTACGCGAACATACTAATGTTATCGCTACCTCGGAGATAAAGTCCCAANACTAATGTTATCGCTACCTCGGAGATAAAGTCCCAACTCTCGTGCGCCGACTATAACACCACGTTCGAACTCACTTAAATCTTGATAACATGCCATTGTAGCTGCAGTAACCGATCTAGCTGCCGACCGCATCGCGTTACTCTGATTGGTTCCATACATCTGTTATTTGCATACGCACGNACCGATCTAGCTGCCGACCGCATCGCGTTACTCTGATTGGTTCCATACATCTGTTATTTGCATACGCACGTCTATGCCAGGTTTTTTTCTTTTTCTTTTCCTCTTCAGTGTATATTATGATAGCTAATAAACCCTCGAATAAAGCAATTATACTTGCGAGACCCGGCCTTGGTTCTGTTGGTAGGTCACGTGACTTGAACTGAAAGGTTCGAGGTTTGACAACGCTGAGTATTTTTTTTTGTGGACAGAAAGGAAGCGAAATATAAAATTGCTCCATGCGTCATTATCTGGCGCATTAGATGGGCCAATTCTGAGGGCTCTTTAACATGCCGCGCGGACATGCAAGTTTAGTAGGAAATGCTGCAGGTAACTGTAAACTTAAATAAAATAAATTATCATATGGTCTTGTTTTGGATATTAGTCTGCTAATATAATTACTGCTACCAAAAAGAAATAAAGTATTCAAAAACGTATGTGCGTAGGATTAAAAAGGCCAATGGTAATGGATGAATAACGATAACATGAGATTAATAGTTAATATGTGATCCAGAGGGGAGCAAAGTAAATAATTCCATGAGTACTACTTAGATTACTTGATATATTTTAATAACAAAAAAGTAAACATTATAGCTTCTGCTGGCATAAGAAAGTTAATATGAATTACATGTAGACGAATTGTATAATAGCAAAAAGAAAAAAAAGAAAAATGGGAGGCCGCTTACAAATAAGATTTATTTGTATATGCATATTTAAATGCCATGACATTAATCGTTTAATGAATATATAACATTAAGTAAGCCAGGTATATGATAAACGNTATGCATATTTAAATGCCATGACATTAATCGTTTAATGAATATATAACATTAAGTAAGCCAGGTATATGATAAACGAAATTTTCTTTTATAGTTGATTTTTTTATAAATTTGAAAGTTTGCAAACTGTTGTATATTCAAAACGTGGGAAGTTCACAAACTATGTGTCCAATCAAAATTAAAATGGAAAAGGAGATTGCTGTCGGAGAGGAGAAAGCATAAAGGCCATGGCCGTTCTTCGGTGAATGTGACGGGAGTCACGAGTACCNAAAATATTCTTTTATAGTTGATTTTTTTTATAAATTTGAAAGTTTGCAAACTGTTGTATATTCAAAACGTGGGAAGTTCACAAACTATGTGTCCAATCAAAATTAAAATGGAAATGGAGATTGCTGTCGGAGAGGAGAAAGCATAAAGGCCATGGCCGTTCTTCGGTGAATGTGACGGGAGTCACGAGTACCCCGTCACAGCTACCAGGTTAGACTGTGAAGCTGCAATCTTTTCCATACTACAGGTTGGACTGGTACTCAGATAACAGTGGGTACAAAGAAATGGAACTGTCAAACTGTTGTCAGTGATGCTGGGAAACTGCGAAACTTCGAAACTGTGAAACTGCATTCTCTGTAAAGGTCGGGCACGGATTAATACAAACAAATCACCGTTACCCCGAAACTGGTTCAGGAAAACAGTAGAAAAACACTTACCCATAACCGAGGTCGAAAACTACTCTAGTGTAGCCTACCAACACTAAACTACGTTGTAGCACATCAAAACTACATGATAAGTTAGATGATCTTCCACGAAACTACACCTTGATTACAAGAGAAGTCTGGAGTTGCACATCGTCAAGTGCGATGCTCACAGCTAGCTGGTGGGATGAAGAATGCGCGGTCGGTACGCGGTGAGCGTTCGACACAAGGACGAGGCTGAGTTTTGGTGGTTGCTGCTAGATGGCGTGAACTTACCCAAGCGACAGCTCTCGGTGCGTTTCACACCTAGTGACAGCGTGAAAATAGATGATGCGAGGCAAAAATATATTGTACTTGAAGGACGTGGCAAAAAGAAAAAAGAAAGGCTTACAGTGGATGTGGCGGTGACATAAAAAATATGTGGTGTGCTAAGATGCACATCCTAAAAGATAACGCGTGTGCATTTAACTGCCCGGAAATGCGTTGACAACTTATTTTGTGAGGCTGCGAGACTGGGAAAGCATGAATGTAAGAAGGCTCTCAATAAGTTAAACTGAATGGATTCACTGAGATAATTATATCCTTCAAAACCAATTAATTATAAATTAAATAAAATAATATCCCCAATTGAAACTAAGCTAATAAAATGAATTTGTTCAACACTAAACATAAAAAATAGAAAAAATTATTCAATTTTTTTTAACTGTACAATTAGAGCCATTTTGAAATTTTCTGGTTGCTATAATTTTAACAGTATTTTCAAAAAGCCTACCTTCCGTGGCTTAGTCGGTTTGTGTCACCGGTCTGTGGTGTGGGATGATCTGTGTTTGAATCCGAGGTAAGTAAGGCATTCGTGTTAGTTTATGTTAGGCCATAAATTAGTCTGTAAGCCGTCCCCTGATAAGTCTTCAGGCATAATGTCGGGGGACGTTAATAAGCCCTTTACAATTCCAATACTATATTTAAAAAAATTAATAAAGACGATCTGGGTGGGGAATAACATATCAGAACAGTCGTACATACACGGATAGGAAGCTCTCATTGAAACAAACTAACCAGTACACATTTTGAAACACGTGCCAGGCATACGGCAATGTTCTACCTACAATGAATATCGGGGAATGTCGTAATAGTTTCTGCGAACAGTGACACTGTTTATTGCTACATCATACTAGTTATTTGTGAATTAAACCCTACCTTCCGTGCGTTCTTCATTCTACAGTGTATGTTCTGGTTTGTTAACAAAGTCCCTGCAGTAAGGCACCCTTTTTTTTTTTAGTGTTTTGCGTGTTGTCTAGTTGCTAGATATCGCAGTACTTTGTTTTGTAATTAGAAGAAGAGCGATCAAAAATGGCGAAGTGTGGAGTGTTGCTCAACGATACCCGTTTCGTATATTTTCACGTATACCTTACCGTGAAAACAAATCATATTTCCACATCACGAAATTCAATACAAGCTCCACGAAACGCGATATAAAATGTGACTAGTGGAATATAAATAGGGAGTCGTGAGGCAAGGGAATGGGGATTCGGAGCCCCGGAGCTGTCTATGCTGTCATTCCGGTCGGCTGGTGGCAATGTTCGATTCCGGTGACATTAACTTTGACCTTGACCATGACCTTTTGCCCCGGACCAAAAAAAAATCTTAAAAATAAAAAATGCTCAAAAATTCATTTTAAAAAAATTATAAAAAAATATTAAAAAGTTATTTTTAAATATTTTACTTTAAAAAAACTTACATTTCGGGATGTTTCCCCAGACCATGTCCAGCAGACGACTGACCCTCGCCGATTGCAATTGGTTGTTTAGTCACCAGGCTTCCACTCTCACCAATGTTTCTAATTGGTTAATTAGTCGGCAGGCCTCCACTCCCTCACCCATGCTCATTCTGTTGTATGCAGGCATCTTGGTTTTTTTCGTTTGTCATTGGTTTACATTTTCAACGCCTAGGTGGCACTATTTTCTCGATTTCGCCACCAGGCGAGCTAGTGATTTAGCCACCAGGTGGCAGCCATATTTATTTATGATTTTATCATATAGGTGGTGGTGTCGGCCAATTACACAAGTTCGCTCGACCCCTTCCAAGCCATGCCACATCTACTGTCAATTCATTTTTATTACCATCCATTATAATGTACTTGTAACTCATGTTTAAACCACCACAGATAATTGACTATTGGCAAGAGTGCTATAAACCTGTACCGAATGGTGACGAGGTCATGTAAATTATCATATTAAATTTTTTGATTTATTTTTAAATGTAATTATTATTATTAAAAATTATTTTTATGTAAATCGAGGGTTTTATTAAAATAAATAAAACATCAGTTTTTTTACACCAAATTTATTTAGTAAAATACGATGTGAGTAAACATATACAAATGTACATTAATTGCAATCTTCGGTAATATGTCTGCATTGTCGACCCAGGAATTGTAGCAGGCTGAGAAACCCCACCACTTGATATATGACCATTCATTATGTCGTTTCAGCACCTCCTCGACCAAATACACATCAGGAAACTATGTAGGCAGGATCTCCTCTGCATAGAAACCACCATGGATGGGAACATTTATTAAGATCCTCTAGAAAGTATGTCCTCGGAGCATAGTTCCATATACATCGCACACGAAAGAGTTCGGGGCTCCAATCCGCTGTAAATTCTTTCTCGAAGATTCCTGTCTGTTTGGAGATGCGCACCAGGTCTCCAACCTTGGCTTTAAGCTTGTATGGGTCCCTCCTCTTCAGAATAGCATACACGGCTCGAAGCATGGAGTCGTCCTTGATGTCTTCGGGCTTCATGCGTGCGGTCGAGTGCACTGTAGAGTTATATTAGCTTACGAGTTTTAGGACTGTATCCAACCAATTGCAGTTGCTATTCGCAGTGAAAGGCCTCCACATCTTGCCCTTCAGAGTCCTGTTGTACCTCTCGATGGCAGAAGCTTTGAGACTGCTGTACGTGGAATAATGATTTATGATATGTTTCTTCATCAGGACCTTGAACTTTGCATTGTGGAATTCCATGCCCTGGTCAGTTTGTAGATTAGTTAGGATTCGTCCTTCGCGCAATACATCGGACATGGCCTGGGTGACATCGTGTGCATTCTTCGACTTGACAGGCCTGACCCAGGCGAATTTGCTATATGCATCGATGATGGTCAACATGTATTTGTAACTCTTGTTGACCCGAGCATATGGTATCGTCTCGTCGAGGTCGGCTTGAAATAAGTCATTAATCCCACTTATCACGACCTTGCGGCGATGGTAGTTGCGTCTCGCAGATGTGTGCAGTTCATTGGCGATTCCCAATCGACTCATTATATGTATCCTCCCTCCTTCAGTTCTTCGATGATTGGAACTGTATCGTTAGTGTGAGAGTAATGCCGAACCCTTTGTGAAGCGTGCACTAGTTGCAGCCTATCAACCAGCTCGTAAAGATCGTCCCAGAATATGTAGTCGGTGTCCTAGTCGTCGTCTATCTTCTTCAGACCTTCGCTGCTTTTCAGTGGTAGGCCACTGAAGAGGTCTGTGAGAATGTCGATTTTTTCATAATCTTCGTCCTTATAAACACCTGTCTCAGGATCGTTATCTTGGTAAAGTGCCTGCATGAGTTAGAGCAATGTCTTGTATTCTAACAGTTCGGATTCTGTAAACTCTCTGGGCTCCTTGCGAAATAGAAGTTCGTAAACCCGGGGGTTCCACATGTCTTGTAATCGCCTACTTGGATGATTCCACCAGGTAGAAACTCTATTTCATCAGTACCGAGGAACCATTTATCATTATGCCTGTATACACCGTATGTCGTATCATTATTGCGAGATGTATACGAGCGTAGGTAGCGATAAACCAGATCATTAGTTTGAAAATTTTCTTCCATGCCTTTTTCTTGTATGGCAATTCCCCACCCGATCCATCGTCCCGATCTGTTTGTAAATCATCATATTTCCGCTTCTTCATAGGCTCAGCAGTATCGCAGATTTCGGTTTTCAAGACTATGGGTGCTCCATTGCTTTCCCTGAGTTCACCGAGACGAGTAATGGGCTTATAAATTTCGTTTATAAGGTCGCTTGAAATTTTGACCCTCTTGGCGAGAAAATACTTCGAGCGAACAGACTGTATCGTCCGATGCAGGTCGGTGGCAATGTCCAGCATCGAACTGAATAAAAATGTTTACTGTTACTCTATTTTATAGGTTTAGTTGTGCATCTCCGGCAAAATACTTTTGATCTTGCCCAGGCGTTTGGTGTAGGCATCCAATATGTCCCTACTGTAGTTCTGAATATCAATTTTCGAGGCGAGATGGGAAATCGATGTAGCGAATTATGATCTATGGAATCTTTCAGTCCTTTCAGGTTATCTTCATTTTGTGCAGATGCCAAGTTTAATCTGTCAGCAATTTATTTTTGAACACTCGTCATGTGTTCGTCCATGGCCATCATATCGTGGACGATCTCGACCTTCACACGTTCCATCTTCGCCCCGAGCTCGGACAGATAGTTGCACAAGAATGTGCTTTGTTCGGTTAACATACTGCGCAATTCCGAGGTGAAGGCATTACCAGTTTCGAGGACGAAGTTTTTAGTAGCAGCATCCTCGGATCGTTCGGGTTCGCCGACACTTGGAATTATTCTTCTATCAGCATCGCAAGTTCCATCCTTTCTTGGTACGAGAGAACCTCCATCTTCGTCTTTGTTAAGATGCAGCTAGATGCTACTTTGCACGAATTTTTATATGCTGTAACTTATTCGCATCGATCGACGATGAACTGATCGAATTCCCATCGGTACCTGCCGTTATATAGGCGCCACTCCTTAACGATTGTCAAAGATGTGTACTTACCTTTCCAGTACAAGGCACACAGACTCTTGAAATTTGAAAGCATCATGTCCATATTGACATGATCGTCGTAAACATGCCGCAAATTCATATCTTCCATGCGAAACCACACCAACTTGTTTGCATTGTCGCGGAGCAGTTGTTTGGGCATGCGCGAATAAGTCTGGTCGAAGTACACACAGCCCACCTTTGCATGTCGTCGAATGCTAAAGTATTTCTGGATGCACTTTTGTTTCTCGCAGGCAATGTCATCAAAGACAAATACCAAGTTTGGCAGCGCTTCACTCGGTGGTACGATGGCTTCGTTATCACTGCTAAGAAAATAACCCACATCATCCTAGGCTTGCAGTACTTCAGCGAGTCGCTGGTATTTCGGTAACTGAAGCGATTTCGAATATAGGTACACGCTATTGAACCGAAGACCATTCTATTCTTCCAGCAGGTTCAGTAGGATGCATTTCTTGCCACAATTTGATGGTCCTGCGATGATTCACCTCACGGTACCAGGTAACAGCTCAACATGACGAGAGTCATGAGTGAGCTCGTCATCTTCCTCGCTTACTTGCACTGGAAGATAAACACCCTGCTTGACGATATGTGAACTATTTTCTTCTGCTTGTTTTATATCATACGTTGGATGATGATGAGGAGGAGGAGTAGAAAGAGGAGATAGCATAAGCAAGCCTCTTGATGGCATTATGTATGTTTTCTTCGTAATATATTGCCTCTTCAAATTATCGCTTGGAGTAAATTGTTGTTGACAGATTTTTGCACTGAAATGACATATTTGAATATGTGATACAACTGTACGGTTCCAAGTTTAGAATGATAGTGAAACGAAAAATTTTAAAGAGGGCCAATTTATACTTTTCTTGCTTAGTTCACCGCGATGCCTCGAAGAGGTAAGACCGTAGCTGGAAGCAGGATCGTCGATATGCTGGTCAACAATCTACTGTTCGAGCTGCACATTACCAGATACAAGTTCTGTGGGCCGGGGAACGGAGATAGCTAAAAGGCTGTCACGTGATGACGCAGGAATCAATGCACTAGACGAAACATGCAAGCAGCTCGATATTGCTTACTCCCTAAACAAGGATCTGGTAACCCGACACAAGGCAGACAAAATACTTGCACAGAGGACCGACGAAATAATAAAATCATCAGACACAGGACTCTTGATTTTGCCTGCGCATTGAGATCATGGGGGCCTAATCGGAGCCACGAGTGGTATCGTCTGAACCATCTACTCATTATCGAACGAACGGAAGCAGTTGTCCGATGCCCAAAGACACAATGCAAATATGGAAGCTATCGCAATGAGTAAAAAAAAGGCAAAGTCCTCTACCTAAGGCCATACCCAGTGGGAGGTGTAAGCGTGCAAAAGCGATACAGTAGGAAGAGGCAATAATGAAATTTCTACCGAAACGACCGCTTACTAACATTGATTTGGAACTGAATGCACACACATTGAAAATACCTAATTTTATAGGAGTGTGAAAGACGAATTTCCACAGAAACCCAGGAGAGAAGAATGTGCCATAATTAATCTGGACGTGGCAGCTGGGCCTGGTACACACTGGGTAACTTACATGAAACGTGGAAAACATGAAGACTTATGACGGTTTTGTGAATTTGCATCCTCCACCCGAACTGCGACGTTACCGGTAAGGAACGAAGCTGACTTACAACTACGAGATGGAGCAGATGCTTAACATGTGAAACTGTGGATATTTTTGTCTTGGTTTTTTTGGGTCGTTCGTACAAGTAATTGTATAAAATGGCTTAGCATCGAAGGGAAACCGTCANGACGTGGCAGCTGGGCCTGGTACACACTGGGTAACTTACATGAAACGTGGAAAACATGAAGACTTATGACGGTTTGGTGAATTTGCATCCTCCACCCGAACTGCGACGTTACCGGTAAGGAACGAAGCTGACTTACAACTACGAGATGGAGCAGATGCTTAACATGTGAAACTGTGGACATTTTTGTCTTGGTTTTTTTGGGTCGTTCGTACAAGTAATTGTATAAAATGGCTTAGCATCGAAGGGAAACCGTCANATTTTTGTCTTGGTTTTTTTGGGTCGTTCGTACAAGTAATTGTATAAAATGGCTTAGCATCGAAGGGAAACCGTCAGTCATGTTGATAACACGTACCTTGACGGGGCGTAGCTCCAAGCTGCGTGCTGTGCACATTCCATCACTCGATCTGGAGGTGGAATGGTGCATAGGCCTTGAAGATTTTCAAACCTGCAGTGCGATACCGAACATCGATGATAAAAACTGTACGATGAACCTTGCTAAAAGTGTTAATGTCTCCCACGAAGTAACATTGCCTGTAGGCTCTTATGAAATAGATGAAATTGCAATGTGCATTGAAGATTCGCTGTCCCCCGACACAGAATTCGAAGTACGTGGGAATCCCAATACTCTGAAGAATGTCATCAGATGCAGCGAAGATAACGACTTTACGAAACCGGATAATATCGGACTGATGCTGGGGTTCGAGCCACACATCTACGAAGCTGGCAGAACGCATGAGTCTTCGCGGAATGTAAACATTTTGCCAGTCAATGTGATAATAATGAACTGCAATTTAGCGAACGTCACGTACTTCAATGGCAGGCTGAGCAATACGCTGCACAAATTTTCGCCCATGGTCCCCTCCAGGTTTTAAACTGTTCGTAGCACCACAAAGTATCATTTACATTCCGGTCGTCGCGAAGAGTGCACTTGAGGTAGTCGTGACAGTCGTCGACCAACACGGAGACTTGGTGAACTTTCGAAACGAAGAAATCGCCCTATGCCTGCATTTGAGAAGATGGGAATAAGATTTAAGGGGATCAGAAGCAATAAAACAAGGTGCAGTGCAATACCTGCAATCAGTACGTCGCAGGTGTCCAAGGTGCTAGCGAGATTTCCCTCCACAGTTTCGGCTTCAAAGTCAATCGCCATGGCAGAATACCTAAACATCTCTCAGAAGTTATTTGCATCTAGAAGACATTCAGATTTACCGTGAATTTTTTAAATTTTGCTTTATATGTCTGTGTAGTTTTTTTCGATGCATCACGGTCGCCTTGGAAGCCACGCAATGAGTTGTGGATGATTTCGGCGTTGTCTATCCCGAAAAAAATAGATGTCGGCCCAAATTTTTTAACGCAGATAATGCAGAAATGGCGTGAAGCTCTCTATTTGACCGTTGTTGACATATTCTCTGTCTGGTCGGTGTGATCTGCAAATCTCGTTGCTTCCCTTCATATCCACATAGGCCAAGTCACAAAGTCACACAACTAACCAAATTTCCACCAATNCTTCATATCCACATAGGCCAAGTCACAAAGTCACACAACTAACCAAATTTCCACCAATGTAGAAATTATTGACCGAATAGAAAAAATTCAATTTAAAAAGGGGAACTTGATCCTATACACAAACAAAGATGATTTACTATGACAAGTAAATTTAAAAAAAAAAGTTTACAATTTTTATACTTTAGGTACAACTTGACTACTGGTCATTGATGTATTATTACTCACTCGGGACTATATACAGGCCAGTGGTTCTGAAACTTTCCGTTAGTACAGACCACTAGGCGTAGTCTGTCATCTGACACGGACCACTTGGAGGTAGACTTTCAACGTAACACGGGCCACTAGAGGGTAGACTCTCAACCCAACACAGACCACATCATTCGCACCTCTTTCATGCAAGAACCAAAACGTAAGATTAACTTTAAAGTACTATCTGAGATGAATTATTGTCATTTAAACTTAATATTTTATGTTTAATTGTAGAAATGTTAAAAAAATTATTGTTAAAATAATGTATACACTTTATTTTTGGGAACATCTAGAACCTAGGTACGAACCATCAGTGGCCCGCAGACCACAGTTTGCTGTCCTATGTTAAAGTCCCTATCAGCCACTGAGCGCTACAGGTGAGTAAATATCACTAGGCGAATGCGAGCCTCGAACTGAGCGGGTATGATGTTAACGATAAACAGTGGGGAATTGAGAAAAATATTTCGCGGTAACCTCTCAGGCCCACTTCAGTGTACGGTGTCAGGTGTTACAGATAAGACATTTTTAGACTTGTGGTGCACTTGTGCTGACATAGCACGTGTTTCGACATCACAATTAATGAACTACGGGATTCGCGTTCGGCTATAGTAATATGTACAGCTCTTACAACATAGAGCAGCGGCGCGATTTACGAATCAGTTACCCCCAGAGAAGATCATTGGGCATTGAGCCTCGCATTGTATAGTACCATATCGGCAAAAAAAATGACCTTCCCGTGCTGTGTGTGCACAATCGTATACTCTTGGTTTGATTGAGTAATTTAATTTTTTTGAAACGCATCATCTTGTACGCTTTATGTGATTGTATGATGCGTTTCCGACGCGGTGTTGCTGTTCGCAGACCGACCACAGAACTTCTGTATTTACGAGTTGTGCCTCAGTGGAGCGCATGCGAACACGTGCACGTAAACGTAAGAGTACAAGTCAACTCCCGAACTCTTACGTTTACGTGAGTCCGTACAGTCAATAGTAATCTTGTATTTTGTCTCATGAGATTATTTTACCTGGCAAGTGTGGTTTACAATTAAACGAAGGGCATGTGAAGGGGAAAAAAACTGTCTTTAGGCTATACAAATGCTATGTACTGTCTATTCGCTGTTTCTCCACACTTTTTAATTCGAACCTTTTAAAGAACACTCCGTTTATGGCGTGTTTGGCTGCCTCCTAAATATATCTTATATCGCAAGCGTTTTATACTTGTTTACCCATAAAAGTACCTTTTTTTGGTTAAATTGTACTTGTACTTATATTTTTTTTAATCTATAAATTACAATATTTCATTTATAACTAATATGAATAAAGATAGAGAGAGAGAAAAAATTGTTGGTAATGCCTAGTGAGAAATAGTTCTTAATCAAAATTTTATTACACTGAGCGTGCACGAATACAGTACGTTGGCCCTCTGGTGTGATTTTCTAAGCTTCGTTTGAATGTGGCTGAGGAATATCCTGGAAAGAGAACTTTAGTAGGGCTTCAGAAAAGTTGGAAGTAACCGTGAAGGGACTATATATGCCTGTACGCGTGTCAAATAATAACGAAACTAGTTTTAGGTGAGGTGACGAAACTAACGTAAGCATAATGCGTTAATTCACAGACGTTTATAACAGTTGACACAAAAAGAATATAAAACATTTTTCACAATAAATGATTTAGTTCTAAAAATAAAATGGATGAACAAAATAAGGCGAGGGATTACTAAAATATTAATTGAGTTTTTAGAGGTGAAATTTGGTGTAGCTATTAACATTATTGTTTCATAAATATACGTTCATAGCTTGACACCATTATTTATGAGAGATTATATAGTAGTTACTAAAAAAAAAAAAGGTTTTTTTTTTGTTTCAAAATAAGGTTGTATTATTCATATGTTGCAAACCGTTACAATCGTGTATTGTTAAATAGCTCGAATTCATTTTGATTCGTTTGCTCGTTCCACGTGTGTTTTGGCGAAAGACTAACGACCGGCTTGGTAAAAATAACAGGTCTTCGTATCCGATCTGTGGAAATCTCCGTTGTTATCTCGTGAGGAATGATATTAATGTTTTTGGAGAAAACACGCAAAGAAAGAACTGTGATTTACATTGTTGTGGTGCGCTCAAGGTTCTTTCTTGTATCACCGACCACGCTGTGAAAACCAGACAACTGCAAGGGCCGGCGGTAATTTTGGTGGAACTCTATTGACAGCAGTCTTTGATTAATTGAATACTTCTACATAGACGCCTCTCAAATTGGAAGAATGATGTGTAGGCAAAAACACATGTGTGGAAAACAATATTAGCTACAAATATCAAACAACACATTTCTATGTAAATTTTTGATTTATTGTTCGTATACGTCACAGCTTTTCTGAGAGTGCTAGCGGTGATATGTGGCATTGTACAATTTAAAAGAGGTTGTAAGGATGTATTATAAGTTTTTGAAATTGCATGACACAGAATGGGAACTTAAGTTTCTACATAGGGCTATCTCACATTGACAAAAATGATTGGATTTTAACAAGCTGGATGAAACACTACAAAGGGTTGTAATATTGATTCTGATTGTATAAATACATCCTGGTGTATTGTTAAAAAAATAATTTATAAATGTAATTGATAATATATAACAAATAATAAAATTTTATTCATAATATTACAAATACAGTAAATATAACTAATATTGTATTGTGGAAAATGTGGTTCCCCTATTTTTTTTGGACCCCACCCCCTTTTTTTGCCCTCTTTTTCCCCATAAAAAAATATTTTCTCGTTGCGCCAACAGTTTAATATATCGCATATACGCTATTCACGCCAAAGTGAGCATTTTTGAAAGCCCTCTCACATGGAATAGTAACCAATAAATGTATTTTATTTTAGCCTTAGACGTTAACTTCCGAGTGATGCCGAATATACACACTGTATTTGTTACATACATGTGAATATTTATTGTAAAAAGGTGTTTTAAGGTTTAAAAAAGATGGCGGAAAGGGCCTCGAAAGTGCTCACTTTACCGTGAACAGCCTATAGCACGTAGAGGTATTCCAATCCTACGATGATCACACGGTAACAAATGTTATCCGGAACTAGTAATGAGCTTAAACTGGAACAACGTCCTTACTCTCCCCCCGCCTGAGGCGAAATCGATAAGCATGGAATGAGAAGTGAGCCGGGCGCTAAGGGGAGTTGGCTGGCTTACCCGCGGGACATCTAACATCTCCGCCCACGCTTGATGGGACTCTAGCGACTTAGGCACGGAGTCAGGGGAGGGAACGGAGGTACTTCACAAAAAAAAATATATTCTGCGACACCAACCTCTCCCTGGTAGTCACGTTCGTCTTATTGTAAGCAGTTGTGTCTATTCTAATTTTTAAAAAATTATGGAATATCTCATTGTGAATATTTTTTCAGGACAGAAATGAAAGTCGATATTTTGTTGACAACTGATAAATTTGGCTAGATAAATATAAACGTGGTTGTTGAGAAGTGTCGAAGCCAGAAAAAAATCGCAGTAAGTAGCTCCCTGTTTACGATATTTATTCTTCTGTAAAACAGTGTGTTTAAACTATAGCGATAATGATGTATCTTTTCTGAACAGATCGCTGTGTTAAAACCCTATGGTTACCTTAAAATTCTGAGGAAACAGAATATGCGCGAAGCTTATTTGTTCTATTTTCCATCGCCTTCACAATGCTTCCTTACTACCGGACGTGACCTTGAGGAGTTTAAAATGTTTCGCTAGGGATTCCCCGTATAGTCCAGTCAAGGTTTCATCGGATGTTTCGAAACAAACCTTTGAAAAATCAAAATTGATTTTCAATGTGGTCAGTTAACCTCAAACAGCTTATTGCACGTGATTAGTTCACGTTTACTCAAACTTGGTGGGCACACGATTCAGTTAATATAACAACAAATTTTAACACAAATGTGTATTTCATTTTGTACTAGTTATCGTGTGCGATGCGTAATGAACAAGTTTCTGTCCATAACTTTACATCGATTAAGAAAATATTTACTTACGGAGCCCCCCTGGGAACGCAGGTAAATTAATTGTTTTACTTTGCGAAGTTTGCAGCAGTTAGTCGAGGGAAAATATTTGTGCAATGATCAGAGGAAGAAATCGAGCGGCACGCCGTCTTGTGTACTGTGCGGAAGTTACAACTGCTTGGAGAGACAGCTTCGCCTCTTGTTTTTCACGAGTTGTGTTTAACTTGAGTCGTCTCTCGCCAACTGCTCAATGCAATAGAGCGTTCTGTCGGTGGAGATCTAGCCAAGCATCTACGCCACCTACGACACTGAAACAGAATACACTAGTGTGATGCAGACAGAGATTGTTTTACAAGTGTCTATATGGAAAGTGCTTACTTAGATTCTATTCGCGGTTTCTTCACACTTTTTGAATCAAACATTTGAAAAATCACCCCATGTACGCTACGACGTATTTGGTTGTTTCCTAAATATGTCTTGTATCACAAACTTTTTATACTTCTGTTAACATAATGGTATCTAATTTTTTTTGTTAAATTGAACTTTTACTTAGATTTTATTTATAAATTATAATATTGAATTTACAATTAATATGAATAAAACGGGGAGAAAATATGTGTGTTGGTAATGCCTAGCAAGAAATAGTTCTTATACAAAATATGATTACAGTGAGCGCATACGAATGATGTGCATTGTCCCTTTGGTGTAATTTTGTACACTGGGTTAAGCTTTGTTTGCATGAGGCGAAGGGATATCCTGGAAGTAGAACTTCAGCAGGGCTTCAGAAAAGTTTGAAGTAACCCTGAATGGACTATACCCGTGAATTTGCCAGAATCGTAACTTAGCAAACGGCAAGTCGGAACACGGCTCTAGTCGATAGCTAGTGTAGACGCAGCGACGCACATCTCATGACGCCAGTCGACTCTAGTCCTGGTGTTGGCCTGGATGGATGGCAACCAAGCAACAAGTCGGAACACGGCTCTAGTCGATAGCTAGTGTAGACGCAGCGACGCACATCTCATGACGCCAGTCGACTCTAGTCCTGGTGTTGGCCTGGATGGATGGCAACCAAGCAACAAGTCGGAACACGGCTCTAGTCGATAGCTAGTGTAGACGCAGCGACGCACATCTCATGACGCCAGTCGACTCTAGTCCTGGTGTTGGCCTGGATGGATGGCAACCAAGCAACAAGTCGGAACACGGCTCTAGTCGATAGCTAGTGTAGACGCAGCGACGCACATCTCATGACGCCAGTCGACTCTAGTCCTGGTGTTGGCCTGGATGGATGGCAACCAAGCAACAAGTCGGAACACGGCTCTAGTCGATAGCTAGTGTAGACGCAGCGACGCACATCTCATGACGCCAGTCGACTCTAGTCCTGGTGTTGGCCTGGATGGATGGCAACCAAGCAACAAGTCGGAACACGGCTCTAGTCGATAGCTAGTGTAGACGCAGCGACGCACATCTCATGACGCCAGTCGACTCTAGTCCTGAATGAATGGCAAGTATGTTGACGTATATGTATAGAAACGAAGTCACGTGCGTCACCCGACCTCGGTTTTCTGGACCAGAGTACTCAGAACGTCCTTCAAGTGCAGTCGTGTTAACGCTTCTTCCTTTCCATTGCCCGTGTGGCTGTGCCCTTTTATGCTTGTTTGTTTACATAAACCTACCATTACACGGATATTCGAATTGAAGACATCGATATCACGTATTACAGGTCAGCTATTAGAGCACTGCCTTTGTATACATCTCTCAGAATGTTCACCCGCGGAGAAAACACGGAAAACAGGGACGAGTCTAGGAATTTTCACCTGGGTCAGGGAAAATATAAGTAGGAGCCAAATATGGAATACCATTTTTATTTATATTTATGATAATTCCAGTTTTGATTAATTTCGTGAGAGCACATATTGATTAATTCAACATGCCATCTTAGGTCACCACAGTAAAGTTAGAACCAAAAATATTTACCACATATCAATTCTAAAAAAATGTTTTATCAACAGATTTACTTTTTGGCCGCTGTGAAAAGTAGTACCTAATATAGAATACTGTCAATAAGTCTTACAAATTATAATCTGATAGTAAAAATAGCATACTGGTTACATTTATTGCCCATTTTAGAAATGGTATTAGAAAATATTGATGACGTGCTTTACTTTTTGCAATATTCACACACGATCATGTTGTTTTCAGTAGCAGAACATTCACTGTGACGCCACTGTGCACAATCCAAGCACTGTATCCACGTCTGAGCTCTGCGATCTTGTGAACATTTACCCTCGCAATAGAAGCACGATATATCTTGATCAGCATCCCGATATCCACCTAATCATTGTCTGAGGATTGAACACACACTCTGTGTGGGTCTTCGTCTGAAGAACTTTCGCATCTCCGTTTCTTCCGTTCTTGCATCTTACGTGCAACCAAACCACTGCAAGAAGGCTGAGTGTTGCATAGTTCAAGGTCAGTGTCTGTTGTAGAAACTTTTCCTGATTTTACCGAAGGATGTCTAGTGCGGTTCCCTTCCTTTGTATTTTTATTTTTTTTATTTTTCGAATAATGTTACAGTGACTGCTTCAAAGAGTTTTTGTAAGGCTATGGTGTGAAAAGTGCGGCCTTTCCTGGTGCTCGTCCCTTTTTTGGGCCTTTTTCCTTTTCAATTTTTGGTACAGGAACTATGTGTTCTGGTCCAACGACTTCGTTTTCCGACAGGTCTACGTCTGTAGGTCTGTTGACTGTGTTGGAATCATGCATGTCTTCTTGCTCAGCATAAAGGAAATCGCTGTCTTCAAATACTGTGCGATTAACAGGATATAGACCTGTAGCTCTGAAACCATTTACAGCAATGGAACCAGTTTGAACTTTCAAATATGCTTTCCCAAATAGTTCTGCGATATCAAAATGTGTGATTGGTCTACCTGTTGATCTCAAGTGCATGCGTAACTCCTCGCTGTAGTAGGCTTTTAAGGGCCCCGTGAAAGTTGTATCAAGTGGCTGCATGCGATGTGTTGTATGAGGCGGTAAACATATAATGCTCACGTCATTGTCTCGTGCAAGGCCTATTACTTCTATATTTCTTGCGTGTGTGTAATGGCCATCTAGTATTAACAATACACGATCCTCTGTGGAAGGTATCACTTTTGAAATAAAAAGACTAAACCACTGAGTGAATATATTAGAGACTATCCAGCCACTAGGATGACATGTGACAATGCTACCTTTCTCCATAAGAGCACTCATATTTTTCCTTGGAAATATAAGAAGGGGGGAGTGACAAACGATCCTCCTGCACTCATGCGTGTGAGTGCTGCGGAAGTGAGTGACCCGACTTGCTTGCTGCCTTTTAAAGCAAGAACAGGCTATACTCTTGACTGAACAACAGATAGGCCCGTCTCGTCTACATTAAACACCCTATGTGTAGGATAGTTACACCTTTCAATTTAAGCTTCTAGTAAATCAAACAATGCTGCCACATTCTCTTTATTAAATGCCTTAGCTCTGCTGAATGATGTCCCTGTTGGCTTTCTGATTGCGATAACATTCTGATGACGCAGAAGAAATAAGTCAAGCCACTTGCGACCAGCAGTTTCATTTTGCTTAGATAATGGATTTGGTACGTCGTTTACAAATGCTAACTGGTAAGCTATCCTCTTGATATCTCGCGTCGAACCATATAACTTTTCCCCATAATTAATATATAATCTACTAGGAGAAAATTATTCTAGGTTTTGGTTCAAGCATGCCAAATGAAGTATGATCCAATGACAAACGTATTACAAAGGTAAAAGTGTTTGAACTTTAACGTGTCCCCAAATAATAAGGCAAATTTTGCAGGTCTCTAGTTATCACTGATAACAGGTAGCCAGAAAAGTCTTTATTCTGCATGTGATCGGCTTGTACATGTTTCGCCTGAACCACAGAGTATATAAGTATACAGAGACAAAATGGTGGTCAGACTACTTACCTCGCTCCTAAGTGAACCATGATCGATTCCGGGCGGAGTCGCCCTCGGATTTTCGCACGTGTGAATCGTACCGTACGATGCCGCTGGTTAGCGGGTTTTCTCGGGGATCTCCCGTTTCCCCCGCCCTTGCATTCAGCGCTGCTCCGCATTCACTTCACTCTCATAGGCTCTCAAGACCTCGATGTTAAGAGCCGCCCAACTCTTTCTATTCCACGAAATGGCGATCCCTTTGAAGTGGGCGTATCCGTTCTCTGATTGGCTGCGCGAGGCTCTGGGAACCGGGCTTGTGTCTGATTGGTTATTGCTTGCTGTGAAAGGTTACCTGTTCGCTGGGCTCCCGCTTGGCGAGTAGCCTACCAGATTGGTGAGTAGCCTGATTAACGAATCTCATTCTGACATGTTGCTGGTCCGTGACATCGTTTTACTGGCGTTTGCATCAGTGGCGTGTGGTGAAGTGTTGCAAGGTGAGCTTACGTTAGTTCTGTTCTATACTCTGTTGCTTGCTAGTTTGTACTTCCACCACTAAAACTTAGCTGGGCAGCTGACGCTACAGGACGCGTGTAGTGGTTTCGGACACAGCTTTAATGACACTTGAATCGACGAATTTAACGTCCTGATTATTTGTACGTATAGTTGCCTTTGTAATAGATCACAACCCCAAATTGTAAACACTGAGTCACATTGTAGACCTTCGTGTGTCTAACATATATTTCTCGGCTACTGAACAATCATTTCCTGTCAATTTCCTTTCACATAAGAACTGAATGAAAACGCTACTATGATGTATGACATCATTCATAATTAATATCAAAATTGTAATTGTAAGTGCTAACACTACTCGTATTTTATCATGAACACCTAAACTATAGTAAGCTAATAAATTAGAGTTAAAAACAATTGCCTTTATATATTTATGATTATTCATTTTCGCAGAGGTAAATAAAACCAAATAGTAGTTGACATCGCGGCAAATTTCAGCAAATACGGAATTCTACGACAGAAACGAAACACATGCCATGGTAGCCAGTAGTGAATCATGAGTTGGATATTCACAGCTGCAACAAAAGCTGCTAGCTCGCGTGTGACAGGCTCGCTTTAGCAGAACGGAACGACCACGTGGGTGAGACCGAGATCTACTTTTGTCGGCTGCGGAACTGGCAACACCGCACGGGTGGCGAAGTATTTTGACTGCTGCGTCGTCTGCTGCCTGCTAACTCCCAGTCGAAAACACTAGCGCTCCTCTGAATCATCCCAAGAACTAACATAAAAAAACTGGTCAGGCTTTTCCTTATACCGTGGCCGCTCTACTGTAAATCTCTAGTCAATGGTAGACTGCATTCTGTGTTTGCATGCGGACGAGTGCACTTGGTAAGTCTGAGTGCAATGTAGTACACTGCCGCGGAACGTGCGGATGTGGTGTTTGTGTACGGGCAAGCTAATGGCCACAGTAGGGAAGCAGTGCGATTGTGTCGGACATCCCAACACCGCTTTGGTTGAGACGTTCAATGGAAGCGTTTCCGGACCGGGGTTCCCTATCTCAAACGGATGCTGGCGCCGTTCTCCATCATCCCCGGGTACATCCTGCAGAGCAGCGTTGGAATGCAAGGGCGGGGAAAACTGGATACCCCCGAGAAAACCCTCCGATCTTCTCGCCACGATTCCCGCATGCGGCTATCAGGGAGTTACCCCTCCGGGAATCGATCCCGGTACGTCTTGAGTAGGAAGGGGGGGTAAGAGGGTAGGGTTGCTTCTACCTGCCACGCCAACCGCGGCCCTGGAGTTGGAATGGGCTCGTGTTTTCACATACCTCCCGGCGTTTCACATGAGTTCGTCAAGCAGCACATGCTCGTCGGCGGTTCCAGCCTAGCTGACGTGGCAGGTGGAAGGGCCTGCCGCAGGCCGTTACTCCTTTATGAAGTGCAACTGGCGCTTGTTTATGTGCCATTACCTGGCGTTAGTGCTCCTACCGACGACGTGAGTTAGTGTGCGGCTGTTCGCTCCGCTGGGCGTCCTCGTCCCGCCTTCACATCTGCACTCGCGAGGGGAGGAGATAAAAAGTCGGCTGGTAATTTACGTTTTGACGCCGTCATTAGCCGACGTAGTTACGCGAGGGAACGGGTCGTGAAAGCGGGAGATATTTCCCACTTCCATTTGAGAAATGTTTCTCCGTGTACGCAATCCACCAGTCCATCTGGACGTTCTTCCGTCTGAAGGGTGTTGCTGTTTATAAACATTTTAAATCAGCGTAAAGAGCATATGTTTGCTGCCCTCCATGCTATAGAACTTTTGCCGGTTCAACATACACTTTTAAGATTTGGCAACATCCGAAACACAGTCGTTATTTTTCTGGTTGGCAAGTTAACTTGAAATCTGTTCGTTCCGGAACAAAATATGCATTTTTCTGTGCGGAGAAATTGTTACGGGTCAAACACACAGTTAAAATACCGGAGGAATCTTATTCGAAGTTTCTTTTCCGAGGGGAAAAAAAATGTTGTTAATGTACAACTATCGACTTCAGACGACTCTTTCCAAGACTATGGTCGAAACTATGTTAGTTGTTATAACTTGGAACTTACAAATATCTCACTGACTGTAGAAAGGGCAGAATCTCGTAGTTCAGTCAATATAGAAGATGGTGTTATTACATGTGGCTGTAGATTTGGACAATGCGAGTAATACTGTGTATAATCCATTTACGGTTACTTCACACTTTTCTGAAGCCCTGATAAAGTTATACTTCGGTGTTATTCCTCCGCCTCGTGCAAACCAAGCTTAACTAAGTCTAGAAAATTACACCAAAGGACAACGCACCGAATTCATGCGCACCCAGTTGCAATGCTATTTTGCATGGGAACTACTTCTTACTAGGCGCTACCAACACACTTGTTTTCTCACTGTTTGCATTCATATTTATTATAAATAAAATACGGGTAAAACTTCAATTTAACGAAAAATAAGATACTGACATGTTAACAGAAGTATAAGACGCTTGGCATACTTAAGAAACAACGAAACACGTCGTACATGGGGTGATTTTTCAAAGGTTTGATTCAAAAAGTGTGAATAACCTGCCAATACACTATAGTGCGATGTCAATGTAGCACGTGTTTGTGTTGTACTGAGTTTTAATTTTCGTGCATATACTTTCACATAACCGGCAAAGGTAATTATTAAGTTTAGGGGCTTTTCTGTAAAAATAAAAATAATTCACGGAAAATGATACATTTCCACTCTACTAATGATGCAGAACACGAATATACTAGGGGCATTAACGTACGACTAATTTTATTATATGTACCCACCTAACCTAACAGAACCTAACCCCACGATGGGTGAATCACTATTTTACATTTTTAAACTAACCTAGGATTGTTGGGTTTTACACTAACCTAGGATTTTGGATTTTACACTAACCTAAGATTGTAGGGTTGTACACTAAACTACGAATGTAGGATTGTAGGGATTTAAACGAACCGTAAAACACACCAAAAGAAGGTAAATTGACTCATCTAGGTAGGGGGCTGGTATAATTCCTGTGATGTTAATAGACGTAAACAAACATATTTCGCAAGTTTTTTTTATATATGTTCTACTTATTTTAATATTACGCTCTCTTGAATATGAACAAGGTAAGCTATGCAGAAACCATTAATGCAACTTTTGTTGGTCTAGGACGTTTCTTTCAGAAACGTAAACAAACTGGCTATACTGCTCATTTCGCAAAGCTTGTTGATGGCGCTTATTGTAAAAAATCTCCTCACTTTCGTTCCCAATTTTTTTTTTAATTGCAGACAAAATAATGTAGTTTATTTTACGTGAGGAATATTACAACAGGCCCGCCAATGTATCAGTGCTTACCTATGAAATGTTTTCTGTAGGTTATCGTTTATCGTGCCAAAGAAGATTCACGTTCTATTCACTCGAATTATGTACGAGTAGAAATGGCTGAATTATTTAAGTTCGCTGGCTGATAACAAAAGTGACATTCTTTTTCCAGATCGAGTGAATACCGAATATAGAATACACTTTTGTGTTAATTTACTGCAGTCAATTTGTTTCAAAGGATAGGTCACGTAATTTTATAAATTAATGTTCAGAAATATAAGGTATTATCTGAATTTCCTTGTATTTTTTTCCCCTAATTGTTTACAATTCAGAATGTTTCAGAGCAGTGCCAGAAAATAAAGTAAAAAATATATATTATGCAGTGTATTATCACACGCTAAAATATAACTGAAATAGTCGTCTATGTACATTTCTGACTCGAAATTGCATTGAAAATATTGTAAATCTACATTAACACAAAAACTGACTCGACTGAAATTTCGATAGTTTTCTCAGCTTTTCTACACGTTTAGCAAATCGCAGCGGTTAGCTAACACCCTCCCCCCTCCTTCGGCATCCTCCACAGCCAGCCGACCCTAGTAAACTACATCAAGGCCATTCAAAGAAATGACTTAACTTTCATGGCTATAAGTCGTCATACATCCCTAAATGTCCCAATAAAGTAACAGTTTAACCGTACAACTCCCATGATCCTTACTAGTCTCACGCGGCACCAAGTTTGGTATCCTTTTAATAAGTATAAGTATTTTTTTAAGAACTGAAGTCCCTGTCACGTCCAATTAAAATTACGTTTTTGAAAATTAAAAAAAACTACCATTTTTTTATTACAGAATCAACCAATTTTAGCG
>NQII01001866.1:40392-51216 GCA_002778355.1 Clitarchus hookeri
ACACCTGCACGTGTGCGCCGTGGCGAATATTTCGCGTCGTCGCGACGCAGCAAGGGAGGGGGTTGGGGGGGTTACCTCACACACAGGCAACGCCAAGTTCCCTGACTTCCTAGGGCGAGATTCCCTTCCACGTTTACAAATATCAAAGGTGATATTCCCCGCAGTAAGCCGTTAATTACGCTCGCGTCAGACACGACACGCTTCGTGTGAAAAAGAAGCACGAGCCTGCCCACATCCGCGAACTTATACGAATGTTTACATTGGCTTCGCGCCGTAATGAGGGAAATAAATAAAACGTGGCACCTTCCCAGCAACATCTAGTTTGTAGTATTAGCGCCTAGTGAAATTAATGCTAATGCTAGGTAGATATGACTTTCACGTGGAGAAGGGTTATCCGGGAAAACCGTAGCACCATGAAGTTACAACTACGTCGAGCGTAGTGAAATCCAAGTAATAAAATAATTCTCAAAGTACCAAAACGCGTCGGGCGAGTCCATTGCCGCTGCACGAAGGGGCGGGGTTGTTCATTTCAGTAGTGACAGTGGCCGAGAGCGGTTGGGCGAGAGCTTCTCCGCGCGTGAATATTACCTGCCGAGAAAACGTAGGTCGCGCAGCGCGGTAGTAGAGAGCGACGTTATCAGTTTGGTGTGTATAGAGCTAGCAGTGTTACGTAGCTTCCCTCCCACCAGTGGCGAGCGTCCGGGAGAGCCCTCCCCTACATTCCCTCCCTTACATTCACTCCCTCAAAGCTGCGCTAAGATTATTTTCTCATCTGAACGTTACTACGGCAGTAACTACCTTTGCCGCTCGTAAACCTACGCACTGTAAAAAAACAACAGTTTTGTTGGTGACCACAAAATTCATTTGTCAATATAAAGCTCACAAAAAATGTTGTGGTGCCAACAAAAATTTTGTTAGTGATTTCAGTATTTTGTGGCAACCACAGAATTACTTGTTTGGATTACAGGAATTATGTAACCCATCCGTAATTTCTTAAGAATATCCCATGACTTAGTTCGTAACCTGACGCAAGGAGAAGAACACGGGCAGACATGGCGTCGTAGCCAGACAGAGGTGGCCACTTTCACTACGCCAGTGCGCATGTGCAGAAAATAACAGACGTATTTTTGTAGTCGCAGCGAAATGTTTCACTCTGGACGACATGAACGCTTTTGCTGCAGCAACTAAATATTTGAGAGCAGCCAATAAACTTCTTTTTTTTTTCCTTCAGTAAACAAATATTTCGGTGAGGACTAAATGGACTTAGCACTTTGTCATACTACGTCGTGATATTGTGAACCACTATCTGCTTTTTACCAGCAACGACATTTCACATTGGAAAGCATCAACCAAATAGTATCTGNCGTGTTGCAGCATCCCCCCCCCCTCCCTCTCCTGGATCGCTCGGCATACTAGTTGGTATTTGCTGTGTGCACTTAAAACGTGAAATAGGCTAAAACAGCCTGTTAACCTAAACATGTCGTCAAATGAAGATGGAATTAACATTGATAATAAATGAGATTTGTTTGTGGAGTTGCATCTTTGTATTATTATTTACTCCTGGTACTTGTGCGCTAGGAAAACTTAACTAATTACGAGCTTAACATAGCTTATAGTTCTACAAGCCAGGATTGGCGGAATAGCGTTGAAGTATCGCCACTAGAGATATCGGAGTCATTGCACCTCCTTGTGTTTCATCGCTGATACGCACAGATTCCGATTGTCAAATCTTAAAAAGTCCTGTAGTTTTATCCGTAACTCTTCGCACACCACACGTTTTCCGTTCTTCGACGGACATGAACATCGTCATTATGCGAACTGTTAAAGTGAACCCGATGATTCATCGGTGATGAAAACGAAGCATACTCTCACACACACACACACACACACACTCCGAAATAATGAATTTATTACTACACCATCCGGGATTTTTTAGTTACTAGCACTTGAATTAGTTCTTACACTTTTTATCCACATGAAACGAAGTATCTGCGTCTAAGTAACATCGTAATAGAAATTACTACTTTTTATTCACTTCGCTTAATGCAGGCTTCGCCAAGTAGTCCCTTCCGCAAAGCTGGGTAAAAAAAAAACAGCGTGTTGCCGTAAATGGGCTTACATTTTGGAACAAATTGTTTCTGTTAACGCGAGAGCACTTGCCGCAAAAGAAAATGAGTTCTGTAACACAAATGAATTCATCTGTGGCCAATTTATCATGTAGCAAGTTCTGACGTTGTAAAAAGTGACTCCCAAAACTGCAACAAGTAGCGTAATCATAATGCAGCTGATGAATGGTGTCCATTATTGCAACCTTCTTTCAAGCTAGAAATTACTCTCGTCAGCTACAGTATATCGCGTTGCTGAAGCCATCGTTTGTGGTGACAAATTATTTTTTTTTTCCCAAAGACGGCCTTTTTTCCTCTTTATGGAGGAATTCTATTGCGTTGTCTTGTAACGACACCCCAAGTTGCCGGTTTAACGCAATACTCATTCATCGTCTTTACTATAATTATTTCCTGCCATCCATCAACAACTACGTGTTGTGTTTTGGTCAGGTGATTTAGAGTGTGATGAAGTAACTTAGGCTGCCATTTTGCCAGTGATCACCTTCTTGGTTGGTGTAAAGCAGTCTTGAATTTTTTGTTCCGTCTTTATTTTAAACTGAACGTTACTGGGTTGGTACCATGCTTAGCAGAGCAATTGTTCAACTTCTTGAACCTCTAATTTCGCATCCAGTTCTTTTCAGATCGTGTGATTTTGACGTAGTGAAAAAAAAAAAACCACACGTGACCCACACTGAAATATTTGAAGTCAAATGTTTTTATACGTTCCAATCATTATGTTGCTAATTATTGTGAGAGTACTTTTTTTGTGTATTTTTCTTCTTACTTTATTTTTGGTATATTGCTGAAAATCGTTTTATAACGAGGAGACACGCCAGATATGTCTTCTTTAGAAAATTGTGGTGCATTAAATATATGAATGTTTGTTAGTTTATCCGCCATATTTAACTATGAAAACTTTTAAACGTACCAGGACGGAAACTGCAATGTAAAGTTTGCAGGGTGATAATTTCCGAAACTGTAACTTTGTTGCTGATAACACTATTGAAATATATGTGATCTCGTTCGATCGGGTATACAACTACAATGAGAGCATGACCTTGAGTTGACCTTGAGTTTCGCCGCTCATGCGCGAGGCGCGGGTGGGGGCCCGCGGCGACTGGTCGCCGTTTTCTGCGTGGCGAACATTTCTGGGCAGAATATCTCGCGATTCCGATGCGACAGCGCGTTGATTTTGGTGCCAAACGAAATATAACGCCTATACCTGTATATTTACGCCATAAAAGCCAACTATTAATTTCGTTATTTTCATTTCATTCCCATATACCAAAGAAAATATTACCTGCTGTAGTCTGTTAACGGTAAACTGTGCACTTTTGAAAGTCCTGCTTAAGATCTACTTGTACGCACGATGTACAGGGATATGCTTCCACCATATGTAAAACTAAAATTGTCTTGGGCCCGATCACTTTATTCATGCGCCGGTCAATTAAAAATGTGAAATTAAGTTATAAGAATAGTAAATGTTTTACAAACTTACTTATTCCTACACTTAATGCATTAAAATCACAAAACAAAACAAGTAATTTTAGTATTAACTAATGTTTACGTAACACTTTTAATTCGACGTTAAGACATGGAACTACTTATTTTCCGTCGTTACCATCCTTACAGAGCGCATGGTACTTATTGTGCCAGTTAAAAGATATGCGAGTAGAGACAGTGACATTTTTCAAAGGCTGCCCACCTCCCGTGGTGCAGTCGGTTGGTGCGCCGCGCCGGTCTGCGGTGCGGGAGGTTCTGGGTTAGAATCCTAGGTAAGGCGTGGGTGTTAGTTTGTAAGCCGTCGTCTGGTTAACCTTCAGGCATAACACCGGGGGAAGTTAATAAGCCCTTTCCAAATACCAAAAATGTTTTCAAAGGTTGATTTCAAAAGTGCTTAGTTAACCGTGACCACCTATAATGCAGACGTATTCACATAAAACCGATACAACCACGCCCGTTTTTTCTGCCGTTGAAGTGGGACGAAATGCAATGCAACGGCATTATATTGACGTGTAATAATGTATAATTAATAGAGTTTAAATTACTCAGGTATTGAAATTATTACAAATATAATTGCCATAAAACCGTTATCAATGCAGGCATAGATAAGATACAAAACCCGCCCAAGTATGGTCACATTTTGTGAACATTTATACAGCGTAGGCCTACTGTGTGAAATACAAACCAGTATTATTTGGACAACTGAATAATGTAAGAACCAGCATTTGGCAGTTGGCACATGGAAGTGAAATGTTACGGAAGGTGCGTAGCGCCTACCCGAATGTGCAACTTCTGTAGGTGTTCAGAAATGTTTAGGAAGTAATCGTAGACGAATGAATAACATTTAGAGGATTTCGGTAGAAATTTTGATCTTATGTATGACGGAAGGATGCAAAATTGACAGAAAAGTAGATCCCAGTAGGGTTCTCAAAAATGCTCAATTAAACACAAACAGTGTAGTTAAATTTACGTCTAGTGTACGTTAAAGTTATGACGCGTTTAATTGTTTATTAAGAAACACTAAAAATAACGGGGAGATGTCATTCTTAAATACACATGCTGACATCAAAATGTCTTCGTGCATTTGTCCAGTCCAAACAAAGCATCTCATTGAACCACTTACCACAATAGCAACCAGACAATTATTATCCGTAGAAGAATCTGCCAAATGTCAATTGTGGCATGTCGTGGCATTCGTTTTTAGCCAATTTTCTCAATTTGCTTTTGTTAGCAAAAATTTTTTTCTTACTTGCAAAGCCTTGTCATCTTTCCTTGATTTTATTTTGTTTTTTCCAAATTTTATCATGAACATTAGATGTCAACTTAAAATTTAAAGTTAATTTAAATTTAAAATGGTATTTGAAATATTTAATTTTCCAACAACTTGTAATAGGCCTAATATTGTATTAATGTTGTCCATTGCTCTGCAAGTAGCAACGCTATGTCGGTGTGTCTACCAAAACACCTGTTTCGCTTCAAAGTTGTCCGCCAGATGGCAAGGTGCGTGTTCTTCAATGTTTTAATGTTATATATTTTTGTGTGTTTTGATAATGTGTTATAATAATTTATGTTGTAAATGAAACATAAAAATAACCTGTATGGTGTTCTTTTATCATAATTTTTTTTTTGGACCACAACATGGTGATTCAAGAGATCGAATGGTCCCGCTGTGTTGTCGGAAACACCCAAGTTTTTCGCGATATCAAAAGAAGTGATGACACTGTCTTCTTCCCAGACAACTACCAGCATGTGAATTCGTTAGAATTTTTGTTAGTTTCCTATCTTTTAACGTTATGTTAGAGTGGGTAATTAATTGTGTTTGACCGCCTGGGGTAAGTAGATCGGATGCTATTAAGTTGCTGCCAACCGGTAGCATCTCAAACCGAGAGCTACGAACGCCATCCAAACTGTAGATGTTACTTCATCTTTAAATCGGCATCAAGTATCAATAAAGCGCAAGGTGACTTCAAAGGTAGTCCGCCACGCCTCGGCAGCAAGGTAGAGAAACGGCCTCAACACAGCAGTTTCCAACCCAACAGGTCGACCGCAAAGCGGTAAAACACAAAAGATTACACCATTAATAGGAAAATAGCTGGAGATAATTAAAAATTAGGTCACGCCATTACGAGAGGAAAAAAAAAGAAGAAGAAGTAGGGTGCGTTCCGAAAATACCAGTCACTAACACAGGTATCAAGTCGCTTCACAAAATCAGTGATAGTATCCTGTTTCGTAATGTGGTATTTTACATTAACGCGATGAAATTATATCGACAGAAAATAATTTAAACATGAAATTCACAAGCCAAATACAGGATATTTAATTACGAAATTCACAATTCGTTNATCGACAGAAAATAATTTAAACATGAAATTCACAAGCCAAATACAGGATATTTAATTACGAAATTCACAATTCGTTTTTAAATAAAGTTATTTAAATCGGTTGACACGACAGCTTAACCAGATCAGAATAATTGCTCACTTATAAATTTAAAAATGAAAAAGTAATGAAATCTTGGAATATTGCTAGATAAATAAATAAAATTACAGGAACCGTGACAAAAAAAATGTACCTATCCTTGCTTTAACATAAAAAGAAAAATAAAGCTTGCTGCTGGAAAAGAACACGAATGTACNAAAAAAAATGTACCTATCCTTGCTTTAACATAAAAAGAAAAATAAAGCTTGCTGCTGGAAAAGAACACGAATGTACAAGGTTAAAAGAACACAGTTAAAAATAAGCGAGTGCCTAAAAACGGCACAATAGGCTATTCACGGTAAAGTGAGCACTTGTGAAAACCCTCTCATTTGGAATAATAGCCAATAAATATATTTTATTTCAACCTTGGACGTTAACTTCCGAGTGTAGTGGAATATACAGGATGATTCTAAAAATCATGGGACAAACATTGAGGGGTGGTAGAGCTCACTAAAACAAACAATTATTGTATAGGAAAATATGGGCGGNTGGGACAAACATTGAGGGGTGGTAGAGCTCACTAAAACAAACAATTATTGTATAGGAAAATATGGGCGGAAGTGAAGCGTTGAGGCACAAACACAAAAACATAACACATTAACGGAAACATAAAATGTTCATTAGCAGCATACTTAATGAGTGATTCCGTACAAAAAATGTTGAAACAGTTGCTGGAAATGCATCCACCAACAGTCACGCATGCTTGGCGACCTCTACATATGACGTGATTGGCTGACAATGGTGGCGTGCGTGAAATACCCGGCGTATTTGAATCTGTTCGCCAATCACTCCACTGACGCTACCAAGCTTGCATTACTGTCGGTGGTAGCAACGTTGAGCAATTATCATAAACATTGCTGTAAAAAGGCATTTAGCGGCGACGTTGCAAATAAACAACGTGTTGCACTTCATGTGTTATTTTTGTGTTTGTGCCTCAACGCGTCACTCCCGCCCATATATTCCTATACAATAATTTTTTGTTTTAGTGAGCTCTACCACCCCTCAATGTTTGTCCCGTGATTTTAGAAACATACTGTATACACTGTGTTAATTACTTACATATCGATATTTATTTCAAAAGTTGGTTAAATGATTTTAAAAAATGGCTGAAAGTGAAAAGTAACTGGGGCATCAGAAGTGCTCACTTTTCCGTGAACAGCTTAGAACGGTTAAGTCAGTTTGCTATGGTTTTCTTGTTGCGGTGGTATATTCGTAGCGGAGTGTTGGCGCTCCATGAGTTTCCCCCGCGGAACGGGCGAGTCATTCCAGGGCGCGGCAAGTTAGCGTGGCGTGCACTTAACCTCCTCCTCGTTTCGCATGTATGGGGCTGCAAGTAAGCGATTAACTGCCGACCTAAATTGATTTTCGTTTTCGTTTTTCGGGCGCCGGTAAAAGGCTGTCTTCGCCGTGAAGCAGAACCTTCACGCCGCCTGCAAACTTCCCATTAAATAACTCCCCGGGAAGAAAAGTTTGGCAAGCCCTACATTATGGAGCGCAAGCGGGGAACCTCCCCCTCCCCCATTCCCCGGGTCTCCTGGGGGCCAGCAAATTGTTTGGTAACTTCGAACACCACCCCTTGTTACTCGCAAGTTTTTATTGTTCCTGTTAGCGGAAGTTTTTTTTTTTTTTGCAGTCTCTAAGGATGGTGTGTGCGTGTGAGGGAGGGGGGTGCAGGGGAGAAGGCAGGAGTTGAAAATCTTCTAGAATATAGCAGTAAAAAGGTAAGCAGCTTGGAAGCAGCAGCCAGCGAGGGAGCAGTTGCGTTATTGCAGTATGTTGTGCTGTTTATCCCTGCAGTCCGCGTATCCACGTTGTGGAGGCGATGTTGCACTTGAGGGACACTTATGCACTGCAATCTGGATGGCAAGTAAGCGGGGTAGGGCAATTGGTCAATTAAATATATTGGAAGGGGTAGTGGAGGGGAGAGCAGTCGTCTGCTGGGCGCGGTACCGAGGACAACACCAGCTATGTAAAACAAATGACAAACGAAAAAACCATGTTTGGCAGACCTCCTTGTGAGCGATGGCATTTACGAAAGTTCCTGCAGCTCTCGTCGATGAATGGTTGAGGGTTCCGTCTGCCTGGCGCTTGAACTGCGTTTGCAGAATGTTCGAGAACGTTGCTTTTTTGACGAAACTATTAAACGTGCCGCCGGTATGTTTAACTACGAAAAGACATCATACCCCAGACGTGGAGGGAATAGTACTTTAGAGTTACCACGCATGTTGTAAATATTATTTTGGAGCCCTCCGATATAGTTAAAAACGACTTTTTCAGACTGTCGTGTCTTAAAACATACTAGCCGGACACGAACCAAACTACGATAGGAGCCTTTATTGAACTTAAGTATTTTCGTCAATAAAATTATAGGGTCACAGCTGGAAGTGCCATAGGTACACGCAGCACTACGAGAACACTGCACGCCAGTTCAGAGCCTTGCGCTTAGCGGCGATGGCGCTCTTGTAGCGCGTGCCAGTGTGACCCTTATAGCTCCCGCGCTTCTCGGGCAGAAAGTGAGAAAAACGTTGCAGGCAGTCAGTAGTCCACTGGTTGCGAGAAGCACGCTCGACTAAGTACAGCGCACACCAAAGTATTACATACAAAATATTACATAACTGCAACACGGGCTCGCAAACGAGTTCGGAACCTAATGGGTCGAGGACGCGGCTTTGTCACTTTTCACTGTCACATGTCACTGATTAGCAAGTTTTGAACGTCCACGACTCCGCCTCTGTGAAGAGTGTTGATGTTGGGCGTTCGACGAGGTTGTGGAGGGAGTTAGGCGGCTCTTGACATCTACGTATTGAGAACCGATGAGGGTGAAGCGAGGTGAGTGTGGAGCAACATCTCCCGTTCCCACGTGCAACAATCAGAGAGCGACCCCGCCGGGAGTCGAACCCGGTTCGCCTAGGCGGGAGGCGAGTACTCTGACCACTAAACCACCATGGCCCCATGAGGTTATGGGTTGAAATCCTGTGCGTAAGCCCTGGGTGTGTATTTCTTGCAGATTTGATTCTAAGCTATGACAATAAGCCACAATTTAAGTAAAAATTCAAGGGTGTGCATTTCTTGCAGATTTGATACTGAGCTATAATAATAAGCCACAATTTAAGTAAAAATTCAAGGGTGTGCATTTCTTGCAGATTTGATACTGAGCTATAATAATAAGCCACAATTTAAGTAAAAATTCAAGGGTGTGCATTTCTTGCAGATTTGATACTGAGCTATAATAATAAGCCACAATTTAAGTAAAAATTCAAGGGTGTGCATTTCTTGCAGATTTGATACTGAGCTATAATAATAAGCCACAATTTAAGTAAAAATTCAAGGGTGTGCATTTCTTGCAGATTTGATACTGAGCTATAATAATAAGCCACAATTTAAGTAAAAATTCAAGGTTACGTAGACTCGTAAAACCAGTTACACCCGACACTCAATGTGTTGGACGATTCCATCCATGTTCTATCAGTGTGTTTACTTGCGTGTAACAGTTTGATACCCAACCGATGAACATAGGTCTGAGTATTCACGTTTATTACTCATCAACACAAATTTTTGTTCGGAGTTGTGAGAAACAGAACGATACTCTCAATCCTTGATGTTTGTTTTTATGTGAATACATGAAATTCTTCGCAACAAACACTTATCAAGCTGAAAATACACAACGAGAAAATAATCACTGCTACTTCTTATTGATTATATGTCAGTATTACTATGTTACAGCTACAAAAATATGTTACAGAATTATTGATAAACACGAGGAAAAATATATTCGTCTCAGCGCTCCTGAACGGTTTAATTTGTTTTTCGGGGTTTTGGTTTTCCAGAGGAAAGTATCGCCCATTAAAATGTATTGTGTAATATAAATTGATTCGAAATTTCGCCAAAATACAGGTTTGACCAAAAAAATAATGCCAAACTAATTATAATTAACGATTTTGATTCATACATACTGATATAACATGCGTATAGTTTCGTTATATTCTAGACTTTTATGCTGATACGAGAATTAATACTGTTTTTTAAATGCCTATATTGAAATTCAAGAGTAATGTATATTAACACTACTGCCAAAGACCTAATTGGTAGACTCTAATTAGTTAGCATCGTATTCATAAAACGAATGCACGATGACAATTATAAGGCCTACGTGAGCTTGTTTCTTGAAACCATTCCCGGACTGAAAAATAAATAAAATATTGGCGGTAATAAATATAACACTCGCTAAAAGGGATCATTTTCGTAAACTAGCATTAGTGACATATGAAATCATTCACATTTAGTTAAATGTACAGATAATTTGCCATGGCTGTATTTGCTGTAATATCATGTATAGAACATAATTGGGCATGTTTTAATGCGGTGCGTTTTTTTTCTCAGAAATATGTGTGTATATGATATGTTGCAACTGGAGTAAACATACCCACACGCGAATAAAACGAAGCTTGCAAAATGTTCCTCGTGTTGATTCGTACGTTATATATCACCGAGTCGCTAATAAGTAGTTCGGAAATCACTATAATACGGAAGTCAGGTCAACTTCAACTTGGACCACCCCACAACCGTGCGCGTGCCACATCAACCCAGTCTGCAGGTTCTCACCCAAATAAACATTTATTCCCGACGTGCCCTTAGTCGCAATCGTAAACTTCTGTCCGTCGTTTACTTCTCTCCCCCATCCGCCAGCTTGCCAGCTTCAGCAGTTCGTTTTCACACTTGGCAAGCCTGGGACAATACG
>NQII01001866.1:51619-93759 GCA_002778355.1 Clitarchus hookeri
GTGACTTCAAAGACCTCGTGCCACCTTTGATAAAATAATTATCCCTTCCTGGCCCTCCCGGCGCAACTGCGTCGACCTCCCGTAACACCGTAAGAGGGAGAATGGCGTAGAGTGCACGCCCGAGCCGCGCAGTAACCAGTCTCCGTGTCCCAACATGAAATGCTTCTCTGCCAACACGACTGTCATAAACAACGTGGGCTGGATTTCAGGTTAGAACACTGTGCACCTAAACAATTGTTTTTTTTTAATGTTTGTATACTTCCTGTTAAAGGCTGTTCACGGTAATGTTAGCATTTTTTAGGACCTAGTTACTTTTTTTCCTTTTAGGCATTTTTTTTTCCCCTTTGACCAACTTTTTAAAATAAATATTTTCATGTAAGTCATAAACACAGTGTGTGTATATTCTACCTGCACTCTGGAGTTAACGTCTATGGCTAAAATAAAAAAAAAATTATTGACTATTATCCAAAATGAGAGGTCTTTCAAAAGTGCTCACTTTGCCGTGAATAGCCCATACCAATGTTTAAAGCAATTAAATTAAATTCAAAATGGTTAAAGTATTTTATTCATAAGGACATGTATTTTGAAAATTAAGACACAAACAAACACGTTCATCACTGTTGACTATGTGACTTTGGCAGTTCTATTGGTGTGGGGTAGGTCAATGCAGGGCACATGCGCAGAAGACGAAAATAAATCTACCTCATATTTAGTATATTTAAAGATTGTTCACGATAAAGTGAAAACTTTTGAAATCAAAGTTAGAAAAATGGCACTGCCCGTGCCTGCGTGTATTTTAACGGGCACACTATATGGCATGCGTCCTCTAAAGTTGGTCAGGGACCTGGGGTAGGGACCTGGGTCAGGGACCTGGGGTAGGGACCTGGGGCAGGACCTGGGGCAGGGACCTGGGGTAGGGACCTGGGGCAGGGACCTGGGGTAGGGACCTGGGGTAGGGACCTGGGGCAGGACCTGGGACAGGAACCTGGTGCAGGGACCTGGGGTAGGGACATGTGGCAGGGACCTGGTGCAGGGCGGGGGAAATGTTGCAACCTTGCTTACACCAGCTTCGAAGGCGAGAAGTTGGATGTGTTGTTGCGATTAGTAGACCATCCTGAGTGTGGGAGGGGGGTAGGGGAGTGTAGCGGGGATAATATGAAAAATAAGCGCGAAAACATGCTGAGGATAATTTATTACGCGATAACTATCAAAGTGCTCATTTTCATATCTTCTCGTCACTATTGTTTGCGATGTTTATTTCTTTAGCGGAAAGATATGCGTTTAAAAAATTTTTTTACTTGAACATAATGCAACTGCACTATTTATTTGTGATAAAAATGTTTCAGGCGCTGGAACATGATCGTGCAAACTAAAAGATAATTATCTAAATGCACTGGCTTGTCAATAAATGACGATATACTTCTACCTATCCCTCCTCCCTCAGCATTCCTGATGTACCATGTTTAGAAACCTGCAGATTACACGTTTTAGTTTGGCGGCAGTGTACACTCCACTGCATCGTACACAAGTGAACTTGGTCCATAGTTTAATTGGACGTTGCGTTTTAACGTACGTAATTTACCTGTTTAACCGCTTTGACGGAGGTTGGTTATCCCAGCGCTGAACGTCTTTTATTGGCTCAAGAGTCCGCTGAGGTTCGCCAAACATATTGTCGGCCGATGGCAGAAGTCGAGTAAAAGTGCAAGAAGTTGGGAGTTCAGCCTGCCGCCAAAAATAATGCGAATTTTGCGAGTGTCTAAGCTGTTCATTGCCAGCGCTTTATAACAGACGGCAGCTATGAGAGGCTACCGCGCGAAGCCTCCTTCCTAACTTTGTAATAGTTTATTCGGTGTATCTTCACGCTTTGTAAATAAGGCCTTTGAAAAATCACCCCATGTATAAGGTGTTTGATAAATTATTAAATATTTCATGTAACACAAGCGTTTTATACTTCCGTTAACGTAAAAGTACTTTTTTTTTTCTTATGTCAGTCCTTTACGTATATTTTAATATTTCATGTGTAATTAATATGAACAAGAACAGAGAGAAAATGGGCATGTTTGCAATGCTCAGTAAGAAATAGTGCTGGAGCAAAATGCTATTAAAGCGAGTGCGCAGGAATGCGGTGCGTCGTCCCGTTGGTGTAGTCTTGCAGACTTGGTTGGTTCAGATCGACTTGTTCGCATGGGGCGGAGGAATAGTCTGAGCGTAGAACTTCAGCCGGCTTTCAGGAAAGTTGGAAGTAACCATGAATGGACTCTTACCGCTGCGCGTGTGGAGTTATGCCGATGCCTAGGCAAAAAAAAAAATNAGTTGGAAGTAACCATGAATGGACTCTTACCGCTGCGCGTGTGGAGTTATGCCGATGCCTAGGCAAAAAAAAAAATTTGTTTGATCAATTGCATAGCTCTCCATATGCACGGCAGCGTATGGCACGAATTTAAAATTTCGAAAATGTTTGCAGTGTAGTGCATTTGCTCAGTTCAAACTGAGACGAAACAAAATCGTTGTATTGGTGGTGCACGTGAGTCTTTGTTAAACAATGTGTAGAGACACGTGGGCGAGATTTGGTTTTACTCTCCTTCGTGTCTGCCATTCCTGACGTTCCTTTGCGTGTTCAGATAGTCGAATTTCTGTTTGAAAACTGTTTGCTGGGGTGAACAAACACGGCGAGTTCGCTACGGCGTGTCGTGCCGTGTTAATTTTTAATTTCCTCCGGATTTCGTTTGACCGTCCACCCGTCAAGCGGCACTTCGGAAGCAAGTTGCGTCTGTTCTCCAAAGGGTAAGTTTCCGCAGCCACTAATGACATTCTCTAGCGCTCGTGTTTGGGGAAGACTCATCGAGACAGCTGAGTTCTTATTAGTTGTCGAGAAGGCGGGGTTCGTACCCCCACGGCCGCTAAACATTTCAGAACTTAATGCGGCTCGGTTCCCGCCATCTTGGATTTATTCATGTTTCGTCGTACTTTATATTTAAGTTTATTTAACGAGACATTTTCGAACGACGCAGCATACATAAAAGTTTCTCAAGCTTTATCAAGTTAATACGTTTTCTTGTCTTCATTAATTTTTGACTATAAACAGCAGGGAAGAAGTAAATGGTTTTTCCATGCGGGCGACTGCGTCAGTTAAATTAGCCACTGTATTCAAGAAATGAGAACTTCAGAAAATGTACGAAATATTGTTTTGCTTCCTGTCGTTCCGTATAATTCATTACAAAATATATAATGAAGGTTTTTACAAAAATGTCTAAGAATCCAAGATGGCAGCATGCGATTTTACGGTTTAATTCACGACAGCTGTCGGCATGTTTCTCGTAGAAAATGCTGCGTTATGAAGCTAGCAAAGTTAGAATCAAGTACTCTTGAATTTGCGGTTTCTTAAAATTCGAAACGTAATATCGAAGTCGAAGTGCCAGATTGTCGAGAACCAGAGCCTATGTGGAGAAAACAGGATGCTTACTTTTATGCGAGGCCGTGTTGATTTACCGACATAGAAACAGGAAAGGAGAGAAAAGTGTATTTACTTTTGAAATTTTTTTGAAAAGCACGCGATCAGGAGTACAGTAGAAAGTCGATCATCTAGACTGATATGGACCAAAGGTAATTCGGATAATTGAAAATCCGGATAACGGGAATACGTTGAAAATGATGATAAAAGAATTTGTAAAAAAAATCATTTTCACACAACGTAAAATTTATTACGCATGCATAGAACATAGTAAGCTTATCCAAAACAGAAACTGTGCATAAAAAAATTAAATCAGTTAAGAAGTAACCACATGGCCGGACATGTTCACTGCGAACAACACAACACAACACAACTGCCGACACGAGTGCTTGCCTCTCCTCCACGGGTCAGGGAAACACTGCGACCAAACAGACTTCCGTGTTTTTTCTATCCGCTTTATTTTTAAAACGAGTCCCGGACAACTGGTCGTCTGTATAATCGACGTTCGGATAATCGACTTTATACTGTTTTTTTTTGTCTATGGTTGGCGCACTTATTTACTTACGAATCTCTCCACTCGGCGTTATTTTGTTAGTAAAACATTTGCGTTGACATTAACTTAAGGAATGTTTCACAAGTTCACACGTGCCATATTTTGAAAACTGAAAGTTCATGATTCAATCTAGAGCTTACTTCGTTAGAACGTTGCTCGGCATTTCCAGAATTTTAATGTTGACCTTTAATCGCATTTCACGTACGTACTGTTTTATGGCGTTTAAATAATAACGTGATGGATAACAACCGCCAAGGTTCACTTTTTAGATGTGGCACAGATACATAGCAGTTTTGTTTCTTAGCGTTTCAAATATTTGGCTTTAAAAAATTTCGCTCGCAATAAAATAGTTATAATCTCTGTATGACACAGATGTAGAAAGCTGACAGTGATTATTCAAACGTCCGTGTTATTGTTTCTTCATTTGTATCACTATAATTTTTAACCCCGGTTTTGTGTATCGTAACAGGTATAATTTTTACCAAGTAATTTCAGTATTAACCGCAATGATTATGGATCGCATTATATATACACACACACTTACCTACATAGATACTTACATACATAAATACATACATCTGTATATGGAGGGTTCAGAGTACAGGTAGATAAAATGGGTGTTTTATAATTAGTGGTAAAATTCACGATGTTAATAATTTTGAGAGATATTTAAATACAGTGAATACTTAATCTCAGATGCAAAATAGTTATGAATGAAGCTTTAGTCAAAATTTTCCCTGGAAAAAGTAGTACATTTTTATACTTAAGTCTTATATGTTTGTCATTATCGGAACTATATGGACTTGATGTAGTTGTGCACGGAACCGTGTGTGTGTGTGTTTGTGTCTGTGTGTGTGTGTCTGTGTGTGTTTGTGTCTGTTCGTGTTTGTGTCTGTGTGTGTGTGTCTCTGTGTCTGTGTGTGTGTGTCTGTGCCTGTGTCTGTGTGTGTCTCTGTGTCTGTGTGTGTCTCTGTTTTTGCGTGTGTGTTTGTGTGGCTGTGTGTGTCTGGGTGTTTGTGTGGCTGTGTGTGTCTGTGCCTGTGTCTGTGTATGTGTGTCTCTGTGTCTGCGTGTGTGTCTGTGTGTGTGTGTGTGTGTGTGTGTGTGTATCTCTTGCTCGCACGCGGGCAAGCAGCGCGTGATATTTCTGCCAACGAAACTGGTAAAATGTCTGGAGGTAACGCTCCTTTCTTCAATTAACTTTCGTCGGAACATTTAGAGATGTGACCTCTGACCTTAGAGAGCATCACTCCCACGCAAGTGCTCCCCGGGCCTCTCGCTGTCCACTTACCGCCCCGCAGTGACGTGCTCGGCAAACGAAGGACGTTCGTGCCACGGAAAAAAGAAAACCAACGCAGGAAATGTGTGTATCGACCTTTAGCGGGACGAGGGCGCAGGACCTCGCACGCTTGTCCATCGAACGTCGAACCCGCCTGAAAACTGGGTTGTAAAACTAATTGCAAAACAAATCACAGGAAGAGCAAGGTCTGGGTGACAGCCTCCCCGTGGAGACTGGCTAAGCCAGGCTGATTGTCACCGCTCCTCCTGTCTGGAGATTCCCAAGTAATTAACTAAATTTTAACTTTGAACGATTTTAAACATTTTTACTGGCTTAATTGATAATATAAGTCTTTTAATGTGTCGTGAAGTAAATATTTCAAATATGGAATTTTATATAAAAGTTTAAGCGTTGCCATGGCAGTGTGATTTAGCTAAAAAATTAATTATATGATAATAAATAATTAAGATCTTGAGTAATTAAACAATAGAAACAGATGGTAGTAAATAAGGAGGCCCGGAAGGCCTAAAGGCCAAGTGGGTTGAAAGTCTATATACTTCTTTATGCCTTCTTTTGAACGAACGTGCTTGCGATTTTCCTCCTGATCTCTCAAAGTTGAGAGGAGTGTGTAGTTGCGCGTTCAAGGTCAAGAAGCGAGGGAGCCATACGGTCGACAGTAGCACGCGCCCCTAGCGCCTCATCGCCCCTACGAGCATGGCGTGAAGTGTTTCCGCCGTGATGCTGCACTGTGCAAGTTAGATCTGTAACAGTGGGACTTAATTGCACGCGATGAAAACCCACAGCTCAAACTACGGGCGTATAATCGTACTTTTCTCTCACCGCTTAAGGAAACTTTACAGGCACGCTTTAAAAATGCTATGTTTGACCTCTTTCACGAATTATTTCCTCCATTAATACACTTAATATGATAAAAGTAAAAAGATGGGGACATATACAATAGTTTTTTCTATCCTTTCTGGCAAAACATCGTATTTCCAGAACTTTTATTCACCGAGATGCGCGTTTTCGCGCAAACAACGATTTCACAGAAAACTTTTCAGTACACAGTCCTCTTAACGTTGAGTATCAGAAATGTACGTCACATACGACGGAGTTCCTGTTGTATAAAAAATTGCAACTTCAGAGGAGACATCCTCTTATTTGTTAAATTGTACTTTTTTTTAATAATACCTAATATACTTAAATTGCACTATGCTAAAGTATTGTCACTTATTCCTTATATTTTATAGAAACAGACATGTACTTATTATTTTTTTGTGAAACCGATGACGATTTTTTTGTTTGCTTACTTCACAGTCTAAATATCTAATACAAATAACGTTTAATGTTAATTCCTTCTATATAACAAAATTGGTTAAGTAATTTTTTGTAATTATATTTTTGTCTCTATTTTACTACTCTTGTGTCGAGCAAGAGAAATTATGTTTTAAAAAAATAAAATATTTGCTTAAAATTTTTAATTTTGAAAATTATAGAGAGTTTACACGTCGGTAACGCAAGAAATTTTCTTATAACTAAATACTCTCGCGAACGAAGAACGGTGATCACACAGACGTTTGTGGAAATGAAATGAAACTGCACTTGTAAGGTTTTGTGTGATTTTATTGCAATAATTCGAATAACAAATCACACGCACAACAGTGAAAAAAAAAATGTGATCTGTGATATCTGATTTTTCCTGAAGTAATCAAAACCTTCTTGGAAAAAAAATTAATCTGGCTTAATTGCTAAAATGAAGTTGGTGGTTGCCATCTGTGACATCTGAGGAGTTAATGTAAGGCATTGCACAAATGACCACTGGTTACGAAACAAAAGATGTGCTGACCGAATAAATTTTGTATGGGATTAAGATACGGAATCCAGAGACCGAAATTGCACTCGCGCTCAGAGCAGTTCGTTTCTCTCGCCGCACTTCGTACAGAACAACTTCCAGCCCGTTCAGCCGTCACGCGCTTGCTTAATAATATTCTGAGCGGCCGCGCAAAAATTACTACCTGCTGGCCGCGAACTAAAACTTGATCGCTACGTCACCCACGATCGGGAACCACAATTATTGCTGCAGTCAGAGAAATTAACAACATCTACACATAACTTACAACTACAACAACAACACAAAACTAAATCATTGCAGAGCCAAGGCTAAGACACCCTAAATGTTCAACGTGGTACATATTTCCATTACAAAAAAAGTGCAACAAATAGTCAACCATCACAATTCTGAGAGAGGCAAGCGGAAGCAGAACGACGAAAGCTGCAAGGCCTGCGTGAAAAATTCATTTTGAATAGTTACAGTTCCGAAAAGACTACGTCATTTGGTAGTCTACTACTTGTAATTATTTCGAACCCACTTTAATTTACGGTTTTTAGGTGTTGCAAACATAATAATTTATGATGCGCGCTGTACTTCAGTCGACACAACACTTGTTTCGTTATCACAACCAATGATATGTGGGCTATCTATATGTTCGGCTACAGTTATATGTACCTATGATATGACCTAGACCAGTAAGACGGCTTGAGAATCATTTACCCACACGTATAAGATCGTTGGTCATTGGGCTTCGCAGTGTGCAGTACAGACCAAAAATTACCCACACGTGCGTACTGTGCATAATTGTGCACGCTGGGTATGAGTGGGTAAAATAACATTAAAAGAAAATCATTTTTCACGTTTACAAACCAATTTAATTATTTGCTATGCAGATGTTTTTTTTTCCAACGTTGGTATAACCATTTCACTCTATCTCCGTATTCCAGTGGTTTCAAATCCCTTTATATATTTCTTTACTGAATAAAAGGCCAGCTGAACGTTAAGTTAATGACATCGCAGCGCAGGTTCGCGAGTACGACAGTCGATCGCAAACTCTGATACGTGGCAACTGATCTACACTTCAATCAAAGTTAATCCACAATCCGCAACACTCTCAAAGTTAACATACCCAGCTGTATATCACCGATTGGTCGAACTATCACATCCCAAATAGTTTAATTTACAAACGTCCCGGTGAAAGCATTTTAAATTTCGTGTGTATTTCTGTCATATAAATTTTTTTCTTAGATGTCTCATAAACGTTAAAGTCCCGGATATAAAACTTAATCAATTGGCGTAGACTATTCTTGTTGTTGTGTTTGTTTCTCTGGCCTCGTCCGCCTTCACTTTTCATCACGTAAATTCACCCCATTCTCGTTTCCGATGCCTCCAGAGCGCAGCACCACATCCACGAAAATGGCCNTATCACATCCCAAATAGTTTAATTTACAAACGTCCCGGTGAAAGCATTTTAAATTTCGTGTGTATTTCTGTCATATTAATTTTTTTCTTAGATGTCTCATAAACGTTAAAGTCCCGGATATAAAACTTAATCAATTGGCGTAGACTATTCTTGTTGTTGTGTTTGTTTCTCTGGCCTCGTCCGCCTTCACTTTTCATCACGTCAATTCACCCCATTCTCGTTTCCGATGCCTCCAGAGCGCAGCACCACATCCACGAAAATGGACGTTATAGAGAGGCTATAACGAGAAGACATTTACATCGAATGTTCCAGTAAAACGTGCATGTTGTGTTCGTTTGCACGTATAGTTGACCAAAAACATACGTGTTTGAGCCTGTAGTTGAATTGCATGAACTAGTTAGTTGTTTGTCGAAAATTTGATATGCTAATTTATTGAATGTTTGGAAGTTAAGATCACATATGATGGAGTGTGACATTTTTTAGCAAAGTGAAAATGATACTAATAAGGTCGTACACTGAGTATAGTAATGTAAATATTCATAAGAGATTATTTAAAAAATAATAATTCTTCATTGGCAGATGCATATGCAGCTCGGTAATTATAAAGAATCGCATCTTTTCGGGAAATGTAAAAAAATATCTGAGAATTGCATTTTTGGGCTTACAGATTATGTTGGAAAATTATTACATATATACGTGTTTGTATTATATTTTTTATACTCAAGGAAGGAAAATAAATCACTTTCTATTCGGCGTGTATAGTAGGGGAACCAAAATTTTGGTCAATTTTTACTCGTTTACTATCAGTATTTTTAAAGGTTTATGCTACCAGAAGTTTATTAAAGTTTAANGTTGGAAAATTATTACATATATACGTGTTTGTATTATATTTTTTATACTCAAGGAAGGAAAATAAATCACTTTCTACTCGGCGTGTATAGTAGGGGAACCAAAATTTTGGTCAATTTTTACTCGTTTACTATCAGTATTTTTAAAGGTTTATGCTACCAGAAGTTTATTAAAGTTTTATTTTATTTTATTATAACATTTGTCTATCCCAGCATATCCTTGTTTTTCATTATTCTTCGCATTATCGTTTTACCAGCATTTTTACATCATTTTTTCCTTCGGAAATTGTGTTCAAACACACCGTATTCTGCCTTGATGCAATGCTTTATAAGGTGTTTTCTTGCTTTTACACAGTGGAACTTAATCATATTTGTTCGAGTAAGCTACTTTATTTATGAGAAAAAAACGTTTACACAATGTCAGCTAGAAATCGTCCGTTTTCATAAATANATATCCTTGTTTTTCATTATTCTTCGCATTATCGTTTTACCAGCATTTTTACATCATTTTTTCCTTCGGAAATTGTGTTCAAACACACCGTATTCTGCCTTGATACAATACTTTATAAGGTGTTTTCTTGCTTTTACACAGTGGAACTTAATCATATTTGTTCGAGTAAGCTACTTTATTTATGAGAAAAAAACGTTTACACAATGTCAGCTAGAAATCGTCCGTTTTCATAAACATGACATTTAATTTTACTGCAGTCATATAAGCGAAGGGAGTTTATCCCCTCTATACAAGTACATATTTCAACCGCTAGATGTCAGCCACCGCGAATACTCTTTTTGCGTCCTGAGTATAACAGCTAACCTGTAAAGTTGGTACTACTTCGTGATATGAATAAATATTTGAAGTCACTAGCGTCCACTCAGATATACAAAGAAGCAGTTAGAATTTCATAGAGCTGCGACATACTTTATAACGACGCCGTAATCATATTGTGACGGCTTTCACACTAAACCAAAACGTGTTCCTAAAATTCCTCAACAGTAAGATATTGTTTTGTAGAAAATAAACATTTGACTTTTAACAATAACTTGTTTACAATTTTCGTTTTAAAAAATTACGAAATGTAGACACACGATTGGACACCATAACTAAAGCATTTGCATAGGGAATTTTTTTTTTTATGTGTGACTACACTCAAATGAAATAAATTCCTGTTGTAACGCTATTCAGCAGCGAGTGCTGTAGCAGCCATGTGGATTATTGACCTTTGATAAGTCATTCATGGTATCGTGACGTTGCATATGGTGTGTTGAGCGGAGGTGATGACGATATTAATAAAGCTGGTTGTGAAATAGAACTGATCCACAAAACTGGAGGCTGATGTGGAACCAGAATTTTACAGCAGGTTGATTATTCCTCTCAGGCTCCTGTATTATTAAACGGCTTCTTTTTCCAGTATGCCTATAAGTTCTTCAGTGAAAACTGTTTTAGAAATACTTAAACTGCGGAAAAGTTAACCGGATTGGGGCGGATATAACATGAATGGAGTTGGCTGCTATTCCCGAGGGACAGGCCTACTTCTTAATTGCCTCCTCGGATGAATGAGTTAAGGTCAGATGGGATGGGGAAAAGCGTTGGAATAAACGGAAGGAGCTGGAGTTCTTAATATCAGAGTCCGCATTACCACAAGCATGCAAATCCGAGTGAAAAAAAAATCACCTGCCTTCCAAAGTATGGTGTAGAAAGAGAACCTCAACATGTTATATCTCGCTATTAAGCAAATTGTATTTGTGCAACGTGTTTTCCTCCCACGTGAAGTAACATTTGCAAGGAGGTGTCTTTCCTCTTTTGAGATACATTTAAACAGATGTGAGTGAGTGAGTGAAGAGATTTGGACGGCTCTTAACAGCGAGGTCTTGAGAGTCAATGAGGGTGGCTGAGGTGACAATGGAGCTGCGCCGGAATGAAAGGAGGGGGGGAAACGGGAGATCCCCGATAAAACCCGCCGACCAGCGGCATCGTCCGGCACGAATCCCACATGTGAAAATCCGGGAGTGACCCGGCCGGGAATTGAATCCGGTTCGCCTCGGTGGGAGGCGAGCAGGCTAACCGCTCAGCCACCGCGGCCCCCAGGATGCGAGGTTTTTAATAACATAAACTCTTCTGTTTGACTCTCAATGCAAGTAAATATTTTCTGCCTTTAATGTTTTTTTCCTGTCAGGACATCGCATCCACTCTCAATCAACGCATCGAGTGCCTCGACCCGATTAGCGCGTTCTCCGACTTCACAGCGCCTCTATAGACAGAGAAAGAAGTTGGTGGCATAAGCCAACGGAACAGTCGTTAGTATAAGTCCAGGCAAATGCGAAGTTGGCGTTAACAAATATTTCGTTCGCCGGACCAAATCTGTAGTGCAATGAAAATTGTTTTGCAGACCCACGACAAGCCGCCCGCTAGATTTCATTTGACTATATTAGCTTGAGTGGTCAACACAACCTGCCACGCAGAAATCTTCTAACACGTTTTATCCGGTTCGAATTACTGTAGGTAGACTGAATATAGCTTATTTTGCAGACTCCCTTAGCGGTCAGGAATCCTTAACGTCAGTCGTTTAGACTTCAGTCTAGCATTTGGAGAAGCTGTTTGTGGTACTGCTATCTTAAGAAGTAGCAGTTGATCATGAACCATACATAATTAATAAGTGAAGAGCGTAAATGAATTTTGATACATCCGTGTAAGAATCTTTGGTTGACACAAACGATTTCAGGTCAGAGAGGTGTATCGAATATGATACCATGTCCTGTCCCGTTTCGCAAAAAAATGATAATTATTATGTAAATACATGAGTTGGAGAGACAAGTCTTCATTTTCCTAAAACGTTTGATTCGTCGCATTTGAAGTACTATTTTTTTTTTTGCTGCGATGAAAAAATCTTTGACTTGATGACGTAGTATCGATTCCCCTTGTTTCGCAGTCACCGTAGCCGTTTGTCCAGCGTGACGAAGGGTCGAGGCGGGGCTGTCCGCTGTCCGTAGTTTCATCCCCCCCCCCCTTTTCACTCCCTTGACAACTCATCCGCCCACCGCAAATCTGCATAATGTCGTTGTGCGGTTCATTTCTGGCGGGTGCGGATGTTGTCCAATTGGCGCCTCATCGCGAAACACCTCCCCCTCATCAACACCACTCAAACCCGTCCGTCGGAGCATTGCCTCCCTCCTCTCTCCCCCTGTCTGCCCCCCGCGCATTACGTCTCGCTCAATTTCTGACAATCGGTACGCGGTGCTTATCTTCTTTTGTCATTTGCACTGCCGATGAACTGATGATGCAGTTATGTGATCCATATCGCGATGCCGAGTTAGCCAACAATCTAATTACAAACGCCGCGTGCGTCTGGTTTTCACTTTTTTTCCCCTTCGCTTGTAATCGAACAATCGAATTTCATTTTTATTCTCTCTCTCTCACACACACACTCTCTCGACAGCCGTAACAGCCCTCGCACAAGCCAGATTTTGCGCGTAGACGAATCGTACGCTATGGAAATATGAGGCTTCTATGCGATTTCTGTATTATGCCACATGCTAAAGCCGTGTTATATTTTGTTTGCACTGGTAACCCAGTATTCTTCGGTTTATTTTTAAAGTCTCTGCCAGATATTAATATTGTTATGGCATTTCAATTCGAATTATATATATATATATATCAAAATGGCGTCACTAGCCGGCAACATGTCGGAACGCGCTGTTCGCCAGTCAGCGCCTGGTACTTGCCAGCCAGTAGCCCAGCCAATAGGGTACTTTTCGCAGCGCGTGGTAGCCAATCAGACGCAAGGCCCGTTCCCAGACTCTCGCACAACCAATCAACGAATGGGTACGCCCACATCAAAGGAATCGCTGCGCCATTTCGACTCTTGTGTATTTATTTACTCTGTGGCCAGATTATTCAAATGTCTTTGGTTCAGGATCACACTGCTGTGACTGAAGTAACTTAACATGTACAACATGAGGATTGAAGTAACTTTACATGTACAACATGAGGATTGAAGTAACTTTACATGTACAACATGAGGATTGGACACATCATACTTGATTTTTAAAAAATCGTCAGGTGAACGACAAAACGTTGTGCTTTCTTCATGCGTAAGTTTGTGTCGCAGATAAATCACCGAAATCTGTGCCCAAAAATTATGAGCTCGGCCGTACCTTACCTTAGGCTTTGGCTTGCATTATAACGTTCTGGAATACAGATAAGGCCTAGGTATTACTTAACCCTTCCAGGTCTAGTGTCCTATATCCAGGATGTTGCAAGAGGAAGTGACTTAAATGTTGTGCACTGTAAACGGCAGGAAACTGTATCCAGTGAGTGAAGGTCATCACGTTACGGGTAACATTATAGCCTATTCGCGGTATCTTCACACTTTTTTAATCAAATTTTTGAAAAATCACCCAATGTATGACGTGTTTGATTATTTCCTAAATACGCCCTGTGCCACAAGCGTTTCATTCTTCTGGTAACATCAAAGTACCTTCTTGAACTTTTACTTATTTATTATCTATAATAATTACTTGATGTTTATGTAATAAGAATAAAAACACAGAGAAAACAAGTGTGTTTGTAATGCCAAGTACGAAATAGTTCCAACGCAAAATATTATTAAACTGAGTGCGCCCGAATGCGGTGGGTTGTCCCTCCGGTGAAACTTTGTAGACTTGGCTGAAGCTTAGTTTGTACAGGGCGGAGGGATATCCTGTAAGTAGAACTTTAGCAGGGCTTCAGAAAAGTTGTAAGCAACCGTGAATGGGCTATAGCTGTTGATACTGTATTCCNTAAGTAGAACTTTAGCAGGGCTTCAGAAAAGTTGTAAGCAACCGTGAATGGGCTATAGCTGTTGATACTGTATTCCATAGTCTTATAAACAGCTGCTGCCAGTCAAAATGAAGCACAGACAGATTTTTACTGCTCCATATAGAGGCTGTTCGGAAATTAAACGCCTAAAATGCGGGAGATGATTCCTTCTGTAAAATAAAGTCGAAAATATATCTACAAGACACCATATACCTAAACGGAATGTTAAAGGAGATATGAGCCTGTGAAAATTGGGTTTTGAAAACGTATTTTTTGCCGAATACCTTGTACAACGCCTACAAAGTCCGTATCAAAAGGCCGACTTATGCTTCCCAAGTTGCAGAGACACATGCGTGATGCTGGCCGTCCTCGGTATGTGCGCACTGTTCGGCTTGAGGAAGTGATACGTCAGCACATCAACGACATTCCCTCCACTAGTACACGCTCCACAGCGCGCCAAACGGGCGTGCCCCATTCAACCGCGTGGGACGTCATCGCCGCCTACCCTACCGCTGGCAGAAATTACAAGGCATCAAGAGAAAATACGTTTCCAAAACCCTTATTTTTCGCAGGCTCATATATCTTGTAATATTCTGTTTAGTTATATGGTGACTGTATACTTTCTACTTTATTTTTCATAAGGAATCAACTCCCGCAGTTTGGGCGTTTAACTTCAGAACATTCTGTATACGCCACAGCGTCATACCAACAGCAGTAAAGTTCCGCAACAAACATTTTGCTTGTTGCAACGCCTGTGAAACGGTACACCAATATGTAACTGGAATGGTTAAAATGCGCTAAAAATCGTTACTAACAAATCTTTGAATACCAGCAGTTAATAATTGAGCCGAACTAGGCAGTTATATATATTTATCGGCACTACTTAGGTTGTATTGCTCGATCGTGGTGTACGTTTAGTTCGCTGTGCCGAAATATACGTAAAAAAACGTAGTTAGTAGGCGGACGATGTGGCTGAGCGGTTACCCTGCTCGCCTCCCACCAAGGCGAACCGGGTTCAATCCCCGGCCGGGCCACACCCGGATTTTCGCATGTGGGAATCGTGCCGGACTATTCTGCCGGTCGGTGAGTTTTTTTTTTCTCGGGGATCTCCCGTTTCCCCCGCCCTTTTGTTTCGGCGCTGCTCCATACTCACCTCAATCACCCTCATCGGCTATCAAGACCTCGATGCTAATAGCCGCCCAAATCTCTTCAACTCACTCTCACTCACGTAGTTCGTCTATGTGCCGTTTATTCTTTTTGGCGTGGCCTTTCCGTTTAACCTCGTTATTGGGGACAAAGATAAAGCCAAGCCACATAATTACGGCACCTTTCACCCAGTAAGTAGGGTGGGTTGAGGTTGCAAGTGCTTCCCTATCATCACGACGTTCGTCGGCGTTTCACAGTCGCCAAGTCCTCGTCATTCCTCCCTGCCCCTGTAATTTCCCTTATACGGCTGTTTTCTCTTCGGTGCTCATTATCTCCCGGCTTTATCAAGCTTTCAATTCAGAACTACATCGTTGACGTAAAGTTGCGTCGTACCGTCAGCGGAGTCCCTTTACTCGGTCGCTCCTCCGGAGAACAGATTTCGTTAAGGCGGTCGCCTGCCTGGTCCTTCAACTTTAAAATTCACGACTGGTATCGTTTAATCTGTGACTTTCACGATTATCTGAGCACTTTAGAAAGCTCTGGCTAAGATATTCTTGTATGGTCTATTCACGGATTCTTCACACTTTTTGAATCAAACCTTTGAAAAATCACCCCGTGTTTGANTGGTCTATTCACGGATTCTTCACACTTTTTGAATCAAACCTTTGAAAAATCACCCCGTGTATGACGTGCTTGGTTCTTTCCTAAATCTGTCGTGAATCACAGGCTTTATATACTTGTGTTAAAATAAAAGTGTCTTATTTGTGGTTACAATTGAACATTTACTTATATTCTGTCAATAAATTATATTTCTTTTATAATTAATATAAATAAAACAGAGAAAAAATAGACGTGTTGGTAATGCCTGGTGAGAAATAGTTCTTATACAGTATATTATTACACTGAGTGCGCACGAATGCGGTGCATTGTCCCTTTGGTGTAATTTTCTAGACTCGGTTAAGCTTTGTTTGCAGGAGGTGGANGTGCGCACGAATGCGGTGCATTGTCCCTTTGGTGTAATTTTCTAGACTCGGTTAAGCTTTGTTTGCAGGAGGTGGAGGAATAGCCTGAAAGTAGAACTTTAGCAGGGCTTGAGAAAAGTTGGAAGTAACCGTGAATGGACTATATGCACAGTTTGTGTTCTTCCAACATAGATTAGCATAATCATGAGCCTGCACACTTTATTCATGCGTCAATGAAGTGAAATTGTGAAATTATTAGAAAAGTAAATATTTTACAAGTTTGTCAATTAGTAGACTTAATGTGCATTAAAAAATCAGAAAGCTATATAAATAATATAAGTTTTCACAAACGTTTACCAAACACTTTTAGTTAGACTTTAAACCATGGGACTACTTCCCCTCCTTCGCTACCAACTTTGCTGGGCACATCCCTGTCGGTGCGTCCGTTCAAATACATGCAGTCAGGAACAGTGACATTTTTCGAAGGTTGATTTCAAAAGTGCTCAGATAAATGTGAACATCTTATAGACATGATTCAGTGTACTATCTGCATGGCATGGGCGCAGGGATTCTTTGCAAAGGTTCGTCGAGTACAAAAGGCATTTGTGTGCATGAATTGCAAGTTAATTATTTAATGTTTCTTTCGGGGACATCTTAACACCAGTTTGNACAAAAGGCATTTGTGTGCATGAATTGCAAGTTAATTATTTAATGTTTCTTTCGGGGACATCTTAACACCAGTTTGCATGTGACATTCATGAGAATGGGTTTTATGGTTGCTTATTTTGAAACACAAATTTAATTTAATGCGTACTTTGCTATGAATAATTATTGTAAAAAGAAACTACTGACTTTTGATAGGCAAATTTAATGTTAAATGAAGTTACAGTTTGTCAAATTCAGTAGGCCTAGCTAGGCTCTTAGAGGGATGGAGGCCTTAATTAAATAATAGTTGTTTATATTTTTTAAATTTATTTACAGTAATTACAAAGAAAATACTCTCGACTCAATAGTTCACAATAAATTGCTATCTTTTTTTTTTTTACAATTTGTATATTCAATTAATACAATTTACAGTCCCCTTAAGGAAATTACTGTAATCAAATATTTAAAATCAGGCCCAAGAAACAATTTATCAAATCTTATTGATTTGTTTTATAAATTATATGTCTATATTTGACACTTATAATATTGTTTACAATAAAGTCTGTATCACATGTTCATACAGTCCTGCCTTAGTTCAGTCCATAGTCCACCAGTCTAGAATGTTCTAGAGATCNCGCCTTAGTTCAGTCCATAGTCCACCAGTCTAGAATGTTCTAGAGATCTCCGAGCTTCCCCATACACAGTTGCCCTTCGTCGAGCACCGCGCCCTCTCACCCTTCCACACCGCCCAAGACACCTCGCACGCCGCCGTCTTGCAACCTCCGCCGTCGTCCGTCTTCTCCACCGACGCCTTACGCTGCATCCGACTTTGCAAGATTACCGTACTTCAGCCATATCGCTCCCACAAAAACTCCCCGATCCTCCGACCGCGGCGGTTTTCATGATGCTGGGCCATAGCCCGGAAATTTCTCCAAGTGCCGCGTTGCGCAAAGGGACAATATTACCAGAGAATTATTGTGTATCCTCTCAAGTCGTCGACATCTCTGGCAATTTTNCAGGTAGGGGCAGTGACATTTTTAAAGGGTGATTTCAGAAGTGCTTAAATAACCGCGAACGGCCTACAGATTTTAGTACATTCACATTTACTTCCAACTTTTCTGAAGCGCTGCAGTTCTGCTTTCAGGATATTCCTCCACCTCATGCAAACAAAGTCTAACCAAGTACGGAAAATAACACCAAAGGTACAACGCACCGCATTCGTGCGCACTCAGCTTAATAACAATCTGCATAAGAACTATTTCTTACTAGGCATTACCAACACACTTCTTCTCGCTGTTTCTATTCATATTAATTATAAATGAAATATTGTAATTTGTAAATAAAATATTAATAAACGTTCAATTTAATAAAAAAATAACGTAACCTTATGTTAACAGGAGTATAAAAACCCTTGTGATTCACGGCATATTCAGGAAACAACCAAACACGTCATATATGGGGTGATTTTTCAAAGGTTTTGTCCAACGAATGTGAAGAAACCGCGAAGAGAACACGGCTAATACCGTCCTTAATGTTCTTGAATTGTTATAGCTTCTCTGCATGTGATATTTTCTAATTTGTAACAGCCGAGGTAAAATAATCGATTATTTTGTGGGAGCGACTGCAGAGGTCATAATAGTTACGGCAGTCGGAACAGAACAGATTTCAGAAAACGCATTAAGTTATTATACCCTCTGTCATGTCGTCCGAAAAAATGCATCCAAAATCCTCGTTTGCGGGTAGTAGCTGGGAAAAAAAAAACAAGATGGCTGGGTTTGATTGTCCTTAACTTCCAGCATTGTGCGGCGTGGTAGCCTGCGCGCAGGCGGATTGGCGACGGACGAGAGACGACTGGTAACAGACAGACACTGGCAGTGTTGTCTGCGGGCGAGGCGCGGGAACAGCAGTTGCCGAGGAGCCAGGACTGTGCCCGAGGGATGCGCGCGTCGACTGACCCCGGGAATTTAATCAGAATACGTCTCGCTCCCTGCGGACCACAGCCTCCAAGATCCCAGTGCTCCTCGCCCCGGCGTGCCCCCTGGTGTATAGACGGCCCTTGTCTTTGTAACTCCCCCCCTCGAGCTGCTCCCCTCGGCGGGGGTGCCCCTGGTGCGTTGGCCTTGCTCACGCCATCTTAATTAATCTTCTGTTACGCGGCCATGTCTCGGCGGCCGGCGGCACCGCTCACTCGTAGAGGGTAGAACGCGCGCCCAAGTTGCGCAGTACCAACTCTCTGTGTCCCAACATTGGATTGCTTTTCTGCCGATACGACTGTCATAAACCACGTGGATTGCATTTTATGTTAGATCACTCTCTCTCTCTCTCTCTCTCTCTCTCTCTCTCTCTCTCTGTATGTAAACAAGTGCTTTGAGATGTTGGTATTCATCCGATAACCAAATTTTTGTGCACTTAGATTAAGGCTCAGGCCTACCTGGAGCTTTCTTCCGCTTTCGAGGCCGAGAGGCCCAGGAGAGATAAGGGCGACACTGTCACGCGCATCAAATACGCCATCGCCGCTAAGCACAGAGCCCTGATCTGGTATGCAGGGTTCTCGTCGTGCTGCCCATGCCTGTGGGACTTCCAGCGGTGACTCTATCATCACCTTGGGGGGAAGTCTGCAGCGAGGTTCAGTGCAGGGCCCTGGGACTTGTTTTAATGCTACGCTTTGAAATAAAACGCACGCGCGTGTATGTATGTGTGTATGCACGAGGGTTATTCGGAAAGTGAGGTCCGAATCGCCGTAGCTAATCGAATGTCGCGCGAAAATTGTAACGCGCATGCGCACCGACTCCCGGCATGCCTTGAACGCCATTTGCATTGGTATTGTTGCAGTGTGCTGTTTACAGTGTCAGTTCGAAATTTTTTAAACTATTGATCAACCCGCTGACTGTGAAATACGGTCAGTGATTCTGTTTTTGACAGCAAGGAACGTTTCAGCAGCGGAAGTTCATCGACAGATAAGTCAAGGGTATGTCCCCAATGCGATGAGTGACAGCAAAGTGCGTAAGTGGGCGAGAGTTTTCAAGGACGGACGAGAAAATGTCCATGATGAACCGCGATCAGGCCGACCATCAGTGATCGCAGAAGATTTGGTCAAAGCCGTGTACGAAAATATGTGTGAAGACCGGCGATTCACAATTTCAACTTTAGCATAGGAATTTCCGAATGTGAGTAAAACAACTTTGCACAAAATTGTCTCTGAAAATTTGCAATTGTGCGCACGTTGGGTTCCTAGGCTGCTTACTGAGGAACACCAAATGAAAAGAATGGCCTGTGCTCTTGATGTTTTGGACCGATATCATAAGGAAGGTGATCAATTTTTAGAGAAGATTGTCACAGGGGACGAGACGTGAAAGAAGCAGTTACAGACTGATTATCCTCACAGGCGGCAGACGTCTATGACTTAGGCATACAAAAGCTTGTAGAACGTTATGACAAATGTTTAAACAAATATGGAAAGTATGTAGAGAAATAGAGAAACATGTGAGGAATTAAATAAAAATCGTTTTTTGAAAGGAATCTGTGATGGTTTATTTTTTATAAGAAATCGGACCTAACTTTTTTTTTTACTAACTACTCTAAAACTAAGTGATATGTGGGCCCGNACTACTCTAAAACTAAGTGTTATATGAGCCCGCGGTAGGGACGGGAGTTAAGTGCGTCTCAGGGCTAAGCCCCATACGCCTACAAGGAAGGGAGTACCATGCAAGGAGACATGCATCACGGCAAAGAGGGATTGGGCTGTCATGGCCAGATGTTGGCCATGACAACCTCCCTAAGTGTACTTATAGCTAAACTATAGTTAGAAGAGAAAGGGAAAAACCGGCATAGTCACCGTAAAAACCCTTTCGACAGGAAAGAATTAAAAATTGCTTCATGCATTATCATGTTTACAGAAAATGCTACAGGAGACAGAGGCAAGGAATCGTGCTCTTTATTATGATGGGATGGAAGTGCTAGTAGAGAGGGGGCGGGAAGGACCTTACTTTCTGAATAACTCTCGTATATATGTGTGTGTGTGTGTGTGTGTGTGTATATATATATATATATACACACACACACACATACGATTGTTCCGAAATTGTGTTTTTAAATATCAGTGATGCATTGAGAGTAATCGACACGCACAGCCTGAAGTCTGTGTTTTTTTTTGGAGACCAGCATGTTGGTTTCGTTAAAAAAATGACTGTGCTGCGAACATTTTGCAAAGCAGTTCAAGCACAAGGTATGTGGGGGTGCTTACGTCGCTTTGATGCAGGTCCAACTCGAGGGGTGTGTGTTTCCCAAAGTCTTCTGTCTCGGCGCCTGAGCCGGCGCTGGCGGGGTTTGTCACCACAACTGCGAATCTCCCGAGAACGCCCGAACTTACCTCGAAGTTTGTGCCTCGAGTAGACGGACGCTTGGATTCACACCGAACTTCTCGGCGATGATCTAGTTAATAAGCAGAATTCCATTCAAATGTGTGATGCTGTGTCATCGCGAGTTAATCAACTGCGGTGCATTATGGCCTCGGTTTCCATTTAATACTTCCGTAAATTTTCTTTTGTAAATAAACTTAAGACTCTTACAAATAACACTGCAAAAGATGTAGACTTGTTACACGTCTTATTTAAGTAATTCCTTTCTTTGGATCACGAATAAGTTCAGGGGTAATATTCTCACATTTTTTATCAGTTTATTCAACGTATTGCTTGCGTTTTATCGGCGTAATTAAAGTAATTTAAAATCGTTGAGGTTACATTACAATAAATTAGCCTATACAGTCTGTTATTTAAAAAATTTCTGAGAAGGGATTTTTTTTTTCCTTCGTGAATGAAAGTTGGCAATCTTTATACATTTATAAATACGAATGTGTGTATAGTAACGTTTCCCGATAAAATTGTATTTTTTAAAATGCAAATACAGATATACAGGATTCTTCTTAACTCCAGATACAGATGCGTTGAGGTGATCAGGCAACATGAGACAAAATGTAATACCACTTACAGCGTAACTTATAAATTAGGAAGATAGATACACATCCTAAAATATCAAGGTTTTAAACAACTTTATTTTGAAATATCATAAACTGCTTGAGATGAACCAAAACATTTTTGAAAGGCAATTTTTTAATTGAGGTATCGAGTCTGTAAAAGGTTTATGGGTAGTATCATTCCTGTTCGTTAAGAAAATAGGGGATTTTATGTTACCATTGTAAAATTTTATAAACCGTGGACCGATCGAATAATTATGTTTCGATGAGTAAAAAGCAATTGCTGATTTTGGTGTAACACTCAGACGAACGGTTCTCTAGAAACTGTTAACAAAAGTTTAAAAGAACGTGGTTGATTGCCTGTTGGCTGCACAGCGTAGCTGGCGGCATTATGATTAGAGATTATAGTGTGTCGCGGTAAAAGTTGACTGTATTGTTAGTCCCAATGTATTAAAAAAAGTAATACGTCAGAAATGTTGCTCTCGTTAGCGGCTGTCGTGTGTTTACGAAACTAATTCCACGAGGTGTGTTAGAATTCTGATCCTCCTGATGTCGAACTCTCGTGACCGGTTTGTGACGAGCGAAGCAGGGTCAACAAATGAATAATCCACTTACAGAAGACACAGTGGCACAAAACTGTTTGTAATATTCCCTCATGTATATATATATATATATATATATATATATATATATATATGACGTACAAATCCTCACAGATGTTAGATTTCACTTCAAGGAATGAATGATCTGTTGAGGAGTTCGCTGTTTCATAACAGTTGTTTTGAAATCGATATTGGTCTTCCTGTCTGCCTGTCACTCGAACAGCGTTGTAATGTTTTTGAAAAAAGTTTTTTTTTCCTACTAAAGGAACACGCACTTCAGACTCTGCCTGTCGATTACATTCAAGACGTTACGCTCATTACAAATACACTGAAGAGCCAAAAAAAACTGGTACACCTGCCTAATATCGTGTAGAGTCACACCCCCCCTTCCCACCAAGCACGCAGAAGTGCCGCAAGACGACGTGGCATGGACTCGACTAATGTCTGAAGGTATGCAGGAGGCAATTCACACCATGAATCCTGCAGGGCAGTCCACAAATCCAGTCTGCGCCAATTTGAGAAACGGTTGCACGTCTGTCGCGTTTAATGATTCTCGTCAGTCGTCGTTTGTCCCGTTCTTTCACGATCTTTTTCCGGCCGCAGCGATGTCGAAGATGTGATGTTTTGCCGGATCCCCGATATTCACGGTACACTCGTGAAATGGTAGTACGCGAACATCCAAATGTTATCGCTACCTCGGAGATGCTATGTCCCATCTCTCGTGCGCCGACTATAACACCACGTTAAAACTCACTTAAATCTTGATAACCTGCCATTGTAGCAGCAGTAACCAATCTAGCTGCAGACCGCACTGCGTTACTCTGATTGGTTCCATACCTCTGTTATTTGCATACGCATGCCTATACAAGTTTTTTTTGGCTCTTCAGTGTACCACAACATTACTTATAGCGGCTTTTCCAAAGTGTTATATCTCAAAGTGTCCGGATAATATACGTACAAAAGTACTCGAGGGTCCTGCGCTGAACTTTGCTACAGACCAACTCCAAGTCCCGTAGTGGCGAAGGCGCACTTGGTGCACGTGGCATTGTCGTCCTAAATCGCTCTCGCGCTTCTCTGCCCTCGAAAGCGAGAAACAGCTCCAGGCAGGCGGCCTCCTTAGAAGTATCGGTTATTAATCAGTCGCATTACCATTTACATGTAATTCTTCGTACGGAAGCGCCTCTCACAGTTTGCACCCGAGTTGAGTGTGTTACAGCGCTAGTCGCTGCAGCACATGCACGAACAGAGGTCACGTGTTCATTGACTGCGTACTAATTAATTTCCTATAATTCATTTATTTCTTTCTTGGAAAGTCATTTCCTTCCATCTCATTTTTTTTTTTAACTTTTATTTTGTATCGCAACGGGAAAAAACATGCCATGCGCCAAAAAAAAATGTAGAAAATCAATTTACCGTCTCGAGCGCACTTGCCGCTTTCAGTCTGGGACGTTGCACGGGAAGTACAGTCTGTTCACGGTAAACTGGGCACTTTTTGAAATCCCTGTTTAAGATCTACTTGTATGCGCATTGTGTGTTCTTCCGCCATATGTAAAATTAACAATACCGTTGTCCTTATCACTTTATTCATGCATCGGTCAAGAGAAACTGTGTAATTATTAGAAATTCAATATTTTACAAATTTGTTAATTTTCAAACTTTGGAGATTTAAGAAACAAAACGCAAAATAAAAAAATAATTTAAGTTTTTACAAATGTTTTCCTAGAACTTTTAATTCAATGTTAAGATATGGAACTACTTTCCCTCCGTCGTCGCGTCGTTACCAACCGCCCACTGGTCAACGTGCCCGTTAAGATATGTGCAAGTAGAGGGAGCGGCATTTTACAAAGGCTGATTTCCAAGTGCTCAATGAATCGTGAACACTCTTTAGATCTTATTGTATGCTCTGTACTCACTTTGAACGGAGAAAGTCCCGTATGGTGGGAGACTTATCATTTGTTGTTGAGAATATGTTCTCTAAGTGTTATGAACAGATGTGGCCAGTAACATCAACCACAAACACACTTGTATTGGTCCCAGCATAATGACGATGTCTTATACTTGCGTAATAAACGTTTCGAACAAAAAATATTTTTGTTGCAACGCCTCGAATAATAAATTATAGTCTACTTGAGGTTTCTTTACACTTTTTTTTTTTAATCAAGCCTTTGAAAAATCACCCCGTGTATGACATGTTTCTGTCTTTCCTGACCGTTTGACTCTTCTGTTAACATAAAAGTATCTTAATTTTTGTTAACCTAAATCTGTGTTAGTATTTTATTTATAAATTATATTTAGTTTGTAATTGATATTAATAGAAACTGGCAGAAAGGCGTATTGCTAAAGCCTAGTAAGAAATAGTTCTCATGCAAAATATTATTAAAGCGAGTGCGCACGAATGCGGTGAGTTGTCCCTTTGGTGTTTTTTTATAGACCTAGTTAAGATTTGTTTGCATGAGGCGGATGAATATCCTGGAAGTAGAACTTTAAGCAGGGCTTCAGAAAAGTTGGATCCAAGAAACCGTGAATGGACTATAATCTACGACTTGAAAGGTTAACCTACTGTAGTGAGTTAACAAGGCCCGTGCTACAACACACGGATGCGAAAGGAAAGGGACACGCAAACGGAACGAGTGGACGAATTGGTAGCATAAATTTGTGTTGTTTTTTNTTTTTTTTTTTTTTTTTTTTCCTCAAAACACAGAAACGTAATTTTCGAAATCAAAAGTACTCAGCTGGTGCACATTACTGTTATAAGTTATATATTGTACACACCTCATTTTAAAAATATTTCTGAGGAAAATATATTACAGCAGTCGCGGCAATTTTCTGCCCTTGTTGCCTCGCGAACCAGAGTGGCCACGAAAACGAAAAATCAACGAACGAAATACTCGATTCCTATTGGATACGCGCGGTTACTGACGTGGAAGAGTTAGGAGTTGCCCAGCTTTCTTGCGTGGATCCGTACGTTATCCGCTTCGCACTGCGGAGTGAACAAGGAGTGTGTTACGTGCTCCGCTTCCGTGATCCGTATCCGTATCCGTGTCATTGTAGAACTTGGTGTACACAATAGAAAACTTAGCCAGTAAGCGTTAAGGCTCGGCTTCGCCTCTTGTACAGACATTCTTCGTTTTCGTGTCATAACTTCAGTTTCAAGGTATTACTGGAAATGTTTGATTATAGAAAATTTACTTGTTTAATACTTTTTTATATAATTTTCGGTGTATGTTATTTCCTGCCTGCAACAAAGCAGAAACTAATTAATAAAAGTTAAATATGTTTCGTGACTTTTTACAACTAGCAGATAACACACAATGAAAATTAAGCACAAAAATAATAAACGACTCGTAAAACGTAAATTTCCTATAATCGTGCATTGTCAGTAATTACTCTGAATCCGAAATTGTGATACAAAAACGAAGAATGTCTGCACAAGAGGCGAAGCCGAGCCTTAAGGAGTACGCAGGAGGATCTCGAGATCCAGCTGGCACAATAGCGATGATACTGCCTTAGTTCGACCAATAGAAACACATCTTAGTGTGTGCTGTTTTCAGTAAAAAATGGAAACTGTTGTTTGTTTATTCGCATTTCTATTTTCGGCGGTTGTTTTTTTTTTCTCGAAGCAAGTCAATATAAATTAATATTGTAATAAATGATTTGAAATAAAAATTCTAAAGTATGTTTATTCGAATGTTTTTTTTTTTTCGGCGGTTGGCTAAACTTAAGACTTCCAAAGTATTTTCACCGCAGTAAGCAGTAGCGACTCCATTGTGTAGGACTAGGTTTGAGCCAGTGCGTTGAAGACATTTATACTGCATACTACTTGTTACTTTTTACTGCCATAAGTTTTGTATTGTGTAAACCCTTGCAGGTAAAATGCCTATCTAACGCCATCTTCGATTTTTTAAAATTTCCTGTCGTAGAGTTTGTTTGAAAAGGCGTATTGAAATTGTCGGCATTATGAAGTGTAAAAAATAACTGGCCGAGCCTTTATATATAATTACATGTTTATTGCGATGGTCATTCTTTAAGCCGTAGTGGAAGTAAAATACTGCTTTGTTTTACTTCNTCGATTCCTATTGGATACGCGCGGTTACTGACGTGGGAGAGTTAGGAGTTGCCCAGCTTTCTTGCGTGGATCCGTGCGTTATCCGCTTCGCACTGCGGAGTGAACAAGGAGTGTGTTACGTGCTCCGCTTCCGTATCCGTATCCGCATCCGTGTCATTGTACAACTTGGTGTACACAATAGAAAACTTAGCCAGTAAGCGTTAAGGCTCGGCTTCGCCTCTTGTACAGACATTCTTCGTTTTCGTGTCGTAATTTCAGTTTCAAGGTATTACTTGAAATGTTTGATTATAGAAAATTTACTTGTTTAATACTTTTTTATATAATTTTCGGTGTATGTTATTTCCTGCCTGCAACAAAGCAGAAACTAATTAATAAAAGTTAAATATGTTTCGTGACTTTTTACAACTAGCAGATAACACACAATGAAAATTAAGCACAAAAATAATAAACGACTCGTAAAACGTAAATTTTCTATAATCGTGCATTGTCAGTAATTACTCTGAATCCGAAATTGTGATACAAAAACGAATAATGTCTGCACAAGAGGCGAAGTCGAGCCTTAAGGAGTACGCAGGAGGATCTCGAGATCCAGCTGGCACAATAGCGATGATACTGCCTTAGTTCGACCAATAGAAACACATCTTAGTGTGTGCTGTTTTCAGTAAAAAATGGAAACTGTTGTTTGTTTATTCGCATTTCTATTTTCGGTGGTTATTTTTTTTTCTCGAAGCAGGTCAATATAAATTAATACTGTAATAAATAATTTGAAATAAAAATTTTAAAGTATGTTTATTCTATTTTTTTTTCGGCGGCTGGCTAAACTTAAGACTTGCAAAATATTTTCACCGCAGTAAGCAGTAGCGACTCCATTGTGTAGGACTAGGTTTGAGCCAGTGCGTTGAAAGCATTTCTACTGGATACTACTTGTTACTTTTTACTGCCTTACGGTTTTTTATTGTGTAAACCCTTGCAGGGAAAATGCCTATCTAACGCCATCTTCGATTTTTTAAAATTTCCTGTCGTAGAGTTTGTTTGGAAAGGCGTATTGAAATTGTCGGCATTATGAAGTGTAAAAAATAACTGGCCAAGCCTTGATATATAATTACATGTTTATTGCGATGGTCATTCTTTAAGCCGTAGTGGAAGTAAAATACTGCTTTGTTTTACTTCNATATATAATTACATGTTTATTGCGATGGTCATTCTTTAAGCCGTAGTGGAAGTAAAATACTGCTTTGTTTTACTTCTTCCGCCTCAGCTTCGCAGTAAAAATGCAATAATATAGGAAATCTCGAAAACTATTTTTATACTGTATAATGCCGACGATTCCAATAAACCATTTTAAACAAACTCTCTATGGCAGAACATTAAAAAAATCCAATATGGCATCAAATAATCGTCCTTGAGTGGGCGGTTTCCAGTGGCAGTGGCCATGGAGTCGTTGGGTGGCGGCGGCTGAGGAGTGGTGGTGTCGTGTTGCAGGCTGCGACGGCAGTTGTCCGCCGCCTCCGGGGGCGGCGCCCGCCAGGCTGCACATCACCAGCCGCGGCAGGGTGTCGCTGGACCTGAGCCCGCCGCCGCACGCCGCCTCCGAGCCGCCCCGCGGGGCCGCCAGCGCCGACGACCTCGAGAAGGTATAGCCATGTTCAAATAATCTTGGTTTCAGCTTTGATGGAGGGGAGGCAGTGTAGGGGAGGGCTCGCCGCTGGAGAGTGGGAAACCACGTGACACTGCTGGCGCTGTACCACAGCTTTGATGGAGGGGTGGCAGTGTAGGGGAGGGCTCGCCGCTGGAGAGAGGGAAACCACGTGACACTGCTGGCGCTGTACCACAGCTTTGATGGAGGGGAGGCAGTGTAGGGGAGGGCTCGCCGCTGGAGAGAGGGAAACCACGTGACACTGCTGGCGCTGACACACACCAAACTGCCTACATTACGTTGTTTCTGTGCGCGTGATTTTCATACCAGCACATCTTATAAAAACTTACAAGATAAAAGTATAAATACAAAGTAAACCAGACTATTACTGTGAGAAAAAAAATTGCATTTCGTATACAGTTGCTGGCNGATAAAAGTATAAATACAAAGTAAACCAGACTATTACTGTGAGAAAAAAAATTGCATTTCGTATACAGTTGCTGGCAAAGCTGCAATAATTAAATATTCAATTTTCATAAATTGCACGGTCACTGAAATACATCGCATTTTATAACAGCTATTAATATTTTCGTATGTAATTTTGAATGGAGTGTGAATTGGGATATAGTGCAGGCTCCACAGTAACCAATATTTAAGTTGCAGTATACATTTAAGTCGCAGTTATTCATTCATTGCAGACAGAACCGTCAGAACAACAAACTTGCGAATCTCCTTGTCAAGGTCACATGCTGTAACAGTGTCGATGACGTTTGTTTGATTTTGGTTTTCCTACAAATCGAAGCTTTTGTTCCAGAAAATAATATTTAACTTAATTTGAATATCTTCCAGTACCGTTAATACCTGAAATACTCAGAAGACAAGAACCTATTATCCAATGTTTATTTTTAATGAGAATCAAAGAATAATTGGAAGGAAATGCCATAGGAGACGATGTTGCGAGCAGTGGCGTGTGTTAAACTGTTGCAAGTTAAGCTGGCGTTATCTCTGTGCTGTACCCTGTTGCTAGCTAGTTCACACTTCCACCACTGAAAGGTAGCTCTCGGCAGGTGACGCCACAGGACGCGTGTAATGGGTCCCACGCTACTCGCTTGTGAGTGGTAGGAATACATTCAGTTTCCCTAGACTACACTGTGTTTACTGGCTCCTGCTGCGTGCATTGAGAATGTACAGCTGTGAGCAAGCGCCATCGTACCTTGCAACACTTCACCACGCCACTGGTTGCGAGGATTGAGCAAGGTTAACAATATGATAAATCCTTAGCCAAGTTTGCTTTGGATGTGTAATATGGTAGAAAATGGAGCACAATGCAGTTGTAAAAATGGGTGATTCAGTCCACTGCCCTGTGCCGCCCATCAACAGCATCTACCCTCCTCACTCTGGGGTTGCAGTAGTGTCNTGGGTGATTCAGTCCACTGCCCTGTGCCGCCCATCAACAGCATCTACCCTCCTCACTCTGGGGTTGCAGTAGTGTCACCTCGAAACCTTAACCTCCCGAAATGCTGCAATACCACCAGGCTCCAAGTGAAGGCTTGGCAAAAAAAAAGATGTAATTGAGACCACGCTCCTCGCGAGATGTGCACGGAGGGAATAAGTTTTCGTAAAGCGTACACCACTCATTCAACCCGAGTACCTTTTCGAATGTANTGGGTGATTCAGTCCACTGCCCTGTGCCGCCCATCAACAGCATCTACCCTCCTCACTCTGGGGTTGCAGTAGTGTTACCTCGAAACCTTAACCTCCCGAAATGATGCAATACCACCAGGCTCCAAGTGAAGGCTTGGCAAAAAAAAGATGTAATTGAGACCACGCTCCTTGCGAGATGTGCACGGAGGGAATAAGTTTTCGTAAAGCGTACACCACTCATTCAACCCGAGTACCTTTTCGAATGTAAGAGATTAGAATCATCCTACCCTCGAGGTCTGATTTGCTACGACTGTAAGTGTCGCTAAATGTCGTTAGAGGTGGCAGGGAGAGATTTGAGGGAGAACTGCTTCTCGCATGGGCAGCCCTACAACGTGGGTTCCCCCCCCCCCCCNGTGGTGCGCGAATGCGTCCTACATTGAAGGAAATTAGTTTATGCTTCGTGAAGTACACGCTAGTTCATCTCTATTTCTATAGCAGTTGCTTGCCACAAAGTAACTGTATTTTCGGTCGAAAATATTTTGTTGCTAGCACGATAAGTTAATCCTTTGTTTCGCAGTTTCATCATGTATTCAATTTAAACGTTCGACTTCATTTTTTAAATTATTTATCTCGTACTCGTGTTTAAATCGAATGAGAATTTATTTGTTACATTAATACTCGCGTGTACACGAAATAGTTCCTGAAAATTCCTTTTCGCAATTCATAAACCATCTCTCCGTCGAGTGGGAATGTTCCTGACAGGTATTTGCATATTTACCCTCGTATGAAACGCAACGCACATTACTACTCCCTCCCCCACTCACTCCCTCCCTCTCTCCCTCGCGCCCAGAGCTTCTTTTACCAGAGGATTTCTCGCTTTTAGCCCTGCCTCGAAGTGTAAAGACTTGGCCATGTGCTGGTCTCATTTGCGTGTGATTGCATTTTGACCTGAATTTTTTTCCCCTGGAAACAGCTCGACAAATTCCTTTCCATTTAAATTGAGTGCGAAGTAATCGTTAAAGATGAGGATTTTCTTTTCCGTGTGTCTCTGTCTCATGTAAGTTGGCGAGATTTTGACAGTTCGACGAAAGTAGCGCCAATGTTTACTTTTCGTTTATGTATCCTTTCGCCATCAGCTGGTGCGTCAAGTGGAGGCTGTATTTTTTATCAACACGCTGTCAGCTAATCCACTTGCCATTGTACTGTAATGCTAAACAAATTTTAAGATATTTTAGACTGACATCACACTATAAAAATTAGTAGGTTATAAAAGTAAAAATATAAAACCTTGCAAAAAAAATTTAATACTTGTTAACGCNGTAGGTTATAAAAGTAAAAATATAAAACCTTGCAAAAAAAATTTAATACTTGTTAACGCTTTTTTAATTTGTCTGAGACAGCGAATTTGGGTTAACATTTGCGAGACGGTAGTTGTAGCTATTATCACACTTTGGACGTCATGTCTAATATAACTGGAACTAAAAGTAATTCGGGAAATTTGATTGACAACGCACTTCTATTCGCCAACAACTTTCCAGCGACTATTGATTGCAATGCAGTAATTCAACTATTACTGATACTAAACAGTTAGAGTTGGGGATATGTGACGTGGAATAAAGTAATAATTGCTTAAATACTATTCATGCGTGTCCCACTTTATTCGTTTTATCAAAACAATATGGTAACAACACGGAAACAAGGAAATGGGTTTTCGGGAGAACAATATGGCTTATAATTTACATAGACAAACGATTACCGGCCGAATAGAAATTAGTAGTACTCAAAATCGCTGTACACGAAATATATGTTACTTTAAAAATTATGCAGAGCTCGCGAAAAATAAAACTATTGGCATCTGTTCGTAAATGTATTATGTAAAACCTGTGAACGATTTTCTTTTCTGGCTGGTAATGCTTCAGCACAAATCCGATAGATGGCGCGCACTACAAGTCCGGAGCGAAATCTGAGCTGCTAACTTTGCTCAATAGGTCGCGCCTTTGTAAAGTTGACTGTTCTTCTATTACTGGCTCGGAACGACACGAATTTGGCATATATTTCGTCAAATTATTATAAAAATAAATCAACTATATTATGGAATATTTCTGTATGCTTTTGGAATTAATGTCAAGCACGTATGGAAAGCATGGTAGAAGACGTGAAAAAGGTTTTGAAGTTGCGTTTCATTTGGATACGGATAGTTTTTTTTTTTTGTGCATTTTATTTTGAACACATATACATTACTGCTTTATCACTAAATTTAGTTTGCAACACTAACAACCACTGCTTTGTTACCACGTAAAATGAAATGTATTAATTAATCTAGGAACTCTTTCTTATCGCGTATTTTCTGCTTGTCTAATGTGCGTCGGCAGTGGAATAGCCAATGTAATATTAACTTTTGTTCGTTCATGCATCAGCTGATACAGGATTTTGTAAATGAAACTTTGTTTGTTTCGTATACTTCAAGTTGCCACTCACTGACTGACAGAATTTCGCCAACTTATATGAGACAGACCATAAAAAAATNGTTTCGTATACTTCAAGTTGCCACTCACTGACTGACAGAATTTCGCCAACTTATATGAGACAGACCATAAAAAAAATGTCCTTCCTACAAAAAAATTGTGTCAGCCATCTAGGTATTTCATCTCAAGTCTTCTCGTCGGAAGCGTACAAACATTTCCAACAGTGAAAATTTGTTTTTGGGGGAGGGGGAGTTGTATTGCGTTTCCTGTAGTTAATATAGACATAATTCATAGTGCTGAAACATCGTGTGAACTCTACGCTACCCACGTCGATTTATACATGACTTTATGTGGGTAAAATGCAATTACTTTTACTGTAGTCATTGGGTGAAATTGAACATAAATCTTGAAAAGCTCTCATTGAATCCTAATGTTCTTTTTAATGTCGTGTTTTATTTTTCATACGAAATTGTATTTTTTAAGAAAAGTAAATTGATGGATTTTGTGTCCAATATTCTGTATATAGGCCATTGGCGGTTACTTCACACGTTTCTGAAGCCCTGATAAAGATCTATTTTTCGTTACCGATTACGTATCCTTGCGCTACATGTAAACATAAACACTGCCATGTGACTTGTACGTTCCAACTGTCAAATGCTTTGTTTACCGTTTTCAACTGCTCAAGGAATTATGGCATATTAAAAAAACCATTACTTATGTATGTTCACAATTAAGGTCTATAACCGTAGTTAGGCCAATTTTATGACTTTATAATAATGTATTTACTATATTTCTTATGGTTATTATTTTACATATTGTTAACATGTTTGTGTTGTTCGCGATATAACACATTACACGCAATGCATGTTACTATTTTTCCGCGACTTTTTTTAACCCTGTTACAACTGTGGGGGGAAAGATCTATAGTATTTAACCTCTTGTTTTTTTTTTTTATGTGTTGGGTTATTTCGTTAAAAGGACGGACTTGATTAGAAAAAAAATTTTAAAACAGAGGTGCAACCAGGCCAACGAAAAGACATTAAATTTAAGCAAGCAACTCGTGTCGCTTATTTTTGTACGAAGCAGCGACCTACTTAAAAGAAGGTGGCGAACATACATGCACACAAATAGGTCTGCCGTAACTTTTATTCAGCTCAAATTTCTTTGCATACTTAGATTTTATTATATTTATTTAATTATCTATTTTAAAAAATTTTTTGCCTTGCCTTTAGCAATTTGTTGGGATCGTGGCAAACATTCAAATCACAGAATCTTAAAAGTACGTTACACTATGATGTTTCAAANGTTTCGTATACTTCAAGTTGCCACTCACTGACTGACAGAATTTCGCCAACTTATATGAGACAGACCATAAAAAAATGTCCTTCCTACAAAAAAAATTGTGTCAGCCATCTAGGTATTTCATCTCAAGTCTTCTCGTCGGAAGCGTACAAACATTTCCAACAGTGAAAATTTGTTTTTGGGGGAGGGGGGGTTGTATTGCGTTTCCTGTAGTTAATATAGACATAATTCATAGTGCTGAAACATCGTGTGAACTCTACGCTACCCACGTCGATTTATACATGACTTTATGTGGGTAAAATGCAATTACTTTTACTATAGTCATTGGGTGAAATTGAACATAAATCTTGAAAAGCTCTCATTGAATCCTAATGTTATTTTTAATGTCGTATTTTATTTTTCTTACGAAATTGTATTTTTTAAGAAAAGTAAATTGATGGATTTTGTGTCCAATATTCTGTATATAGGCCAATCGCGGTTACTTCACACGTTTCTGAAGCCCTGATAAAGATATATTTTTCGTTACCGATTACGTATCCTTGCGCTACATGTAAACATAAACACTGCCATGTGACTTGTACGTTCCAACTGTCAAATGCTTTGTTTACCGTTTTCAACTGCTCAAGGAATTATGGCATATTAAAAAAACCATTACTTATATATGTTCACAATTAAGGTCTATAACCGTAGTTAGGCCAATTTTATGACTTTATAATAATGTATTTACTATATTTCTTATGGTTATTATTTTACATATTGTTAACATGTTTGTGTTGTTCGCGATATAACACATTACACACAATGCATGTTACTATTTTTCCGCGACTTTGTTTAACCCGGTTACAACTGTGGGGGGAAAGATCTATAGTATTTAACCTCTTGTTTTTTTTTATGTGTTGGGTTATTTCGTTAAAAGGACGGACTTGATTAGAAAAAAAATGTTAAAACAGAGGTGCAAACAGGCCAACGAAAAGACACTAAATTTAAGCAAGCAACTCGTGTCGCTTATTTTTGTACGAAGCAGCGACCTACTTAAAAGAAGGTGGCGAACATACATGCACACAAATAGGTCTGCCGTATCTTTTATTCAGCTCAAATTTATTTGCATACTTAGATTTTATTAGGTTTATTTAATTATCTATTTTAAAAAAAAAAATTTTGCCTTGCCATTAGCAATTTGTTGGGATCGTGGCAAACATTCAAATCACAGAATCTTAAAAGTACGTTACACTATGATGTTTCAAGCACTATGCTGTGATAAATAAACATACGTGACTTTCAAATAATTAGTTAAGACATATAATTATTTTATGGTTAAAACGTATAAATTTCGCCTGTCCAATATTTCTATTCACACGCACAATGGCCCGTATATTTATTCCTGCCATGGAAATACAGAATTATCACAACATCGTAACTTGCTTAGGCAGGTTTAAAAAAACACTGTGTGTACAAACTTGATGTGGCAATTTTAAGTATTTTTTCGCAGGAAGAAAAACATAAACACTTCGTTCAGCGAAAAGCAACATGCCTTCGTCGCCACTTCTGCCAACTTCTAATTTGTATCCGTCCCGCCATCACATCTAAATGTTATAATAAGTATTCAAACATTAAAATCCTGTTTCAATTTTAAATAACAAATTCAAGCGTATAGAAAATATTTTTAGCTGTAATACGTATAAAATATGTAGAATTTAAAACATGTATCAATTAGTTTTAGCGCTGCGAATCGTTTAGAGAAAACGAGAGAGAAAGAGAGAGCGAGAGCGATAAGCTACGCTCCGCCTATTCAAGTTTCTTCCTCAGCCGAAAAAAAAATAATGTCACTAGGGCCTACACACCGTATTTTTGACTGACATTTTTTAACAGTAACAATGAAATACGTTCCCATCAGTGCTACGTAAAAATGTAAATATTTCAACGGGAAGCGTTTAATTTACAAATAGCATACCAAAAAAACTAAGTTAAAACAATATTTTAACTGTTAACTATAATCTACTGGCCGTTGCCAACACATCACTGTGCTCAGTGTTTTTATTTCATATTGAGCACAAAATAAATATTACAAGTTATATACAATATTAAATTAAAATTTTATTTAACCAAAAATATATTACTTTAAAGTTAATAACAGTGGTATATTTGTGGTATACAAGCTATAAAAAAAAAGGTGGACTTGTTACTCCTAGGGAGATTTTTCAAGGGTTTATTTCAAAATGTCTGAAGAAACCGTGAATAGACTATACATGGTTTGGTAGGAAGAAAAATGTTAATTAGATGAAATCACAGGTAAACAGGTAGCGTACACCCTGTCTGTGCGATCACTTGTTGCTGGGCGATTTTAGGGATCACCTGTAAGTACTTCGAAAAATTACTCGAGTAAGAGAGATAAAATGAGATTTTGCCAAACTTCTCGCATNTTTATTTAACCAAAAATATATTACTTTAAAGTTAATAACAGTGGTATATTTGTGGTATACAAGCTATAAAAAAAAAGGTGGACTTGTTACTCCTAGGGAGATTTATCAAGGGTTTATTTCAAAATGTCTGAAGAAACCGTGAATAGACTATACATGGTTTGGTAGGAAGAAAAATGTTAATTAGATGAAATCACAGGTGAACAGGTAGCGTACACCCTGTCTGTGCGATCACTTGTTGCTGGACGATTTAAGGGATCACCTGTAAGTACTTCGAAAAATTACTCGAGTAAGAGAGATAAAATGAGATTTTGCCAAACTTCTCGCATGTTCGTTTTACACGCCTGTGTGCATACAGGCCTATACATATACACTGAAGAGCCAAAAAAAACTGGTACACCTGCCTAATATCGTGTAGGGCCCCCGCGAGCACGCAGAAGTTCCGCAAGACGACGTGGCATGGACTCGACTAATGTATGAAGGTATGCAGGTGGCAATTCACACCATGAATCCCGCAGGGCAGTCCACAAATTCAATCTGCGCCACTTTGAGAAAGGGTTGCACGTTTGTCACGTTTAATGATTCTCGTCAGTCGTCGTTTGTCCCGTTCTTTCACGACTTTTTCCGGCCGCAGTAATGTCAAAGATGTGATGTTTTACCGGATTCCCGATATTCACGGTACACTCGTGAAATGGTCGTACGCGAACATCCAAATTTTATCGCTACCTCGGAGATGCTATGTCCCATCTCTCGTGCACCGACTGTAACACCACGTTCAAACTCACTTAAATCTTGATAACCTGCCATTGCAGCAGCAGTAACCGATCTAGCTGCCGACCGCATCGCGTTACTCTGATTGGTTCCATACCTCTGTTATTTGCATACGCACGCCTATACCAGTTTTTTTTTTCAGTGTACAGCGTGTATATAAAACATGGAGAGAAACTTCGGCAGTGTTTTTCTGACGAAAAATAAGACTAAAATGAAAGTACCACTTTTCTCGGCGCTGTGCACCCCTGAAATTGTTTCGAGTAAATCGCCTTACTGTGTATTGTGATTTGGCTACCTGGTACGCAACACGCGTTCCGTTTTGAATGTTCAACGTGAAATATGTNGCCTTACTGTGTATTGTGATTTGGCTACCTGGTACGCAACACGCGTTCCGTTTTGAATGTTCAACGTGAAATATGTCACAGACGGTTCACCTGAGGGTGTTCCGATAAGACGACGGTTTTGTTGATTTAAACGTGTTGATTCACAGGTTGTCTTTAAAAATTGCCAAGAACATGGTGTTACACAGTTTGACGCAAACGTGGTGTGCCAACAGACATTTCCAAAAGGAAGGGGAATGATATTACCGACCTCGTTTTTAGAGGCTTAAGATCTCCTTTGTACAAAACACCATTCACCGGTGTGTTGCTCAATCACTAGTGGCTTTTGATATTTTCAACTAAACGCATTTTAAAACTGAATTTTGTGGGGCGCATAGCTCCCTCGATAATCACAGGGGACACGGGACCCGCACTTCTCGACCTTCCCATTTACGTGAAACTGTACTGTGAGTGTTTTACAAATGTAGTTAAATAGCATAAGACTTGTTTAAAATATCGATACTGTTAATTAATTCAATTCTGTTTCCAAAATTACGATGAGAGAGTGTTCCCCTCCTCCCATGCCAAGAGTCTAAAGTCTAGTCTGGTACCTACGCGATGAGAAAATGACCCCCCTCCACCGCCCACCGAAATGAAAGTCTAAATCCGCTCCTGTCCGATAGTCGTTTCATCTAGAACGCGTGTCTGTACCTATGAAGGGAAACGTCTTAACTCAAGCAACAGGCAGCAGACCGACAAGCACTGGACCTAAAGGAGTTTTGCGAAATGTCGTTTATCCTAAGGGCGCCATTCGTATACACATCTTGAGCACTAGCTACGTCGACGCAATTTTATTAGGTGTCTTAAGTTGGTATATTTGCATTTCGTGAACAGCGCATAAGCTTGTCTCAAGCACATACGAGCAAGGTCGTCTTCATGAAGGTCATCTTATTTTTGCGTGCCTTGAGACTGAATATTTCCGTTGCACAGTCACTGCTTGAAATCGCAATCTCGAACCATGTTCTTTAGTTTTTGAGACGTCACTTAAGATGACAAATAAGAGTTGCTTTTGCCAAGGTCACTCTAAAGGTGTCTTAACACTGCGCGTTTTTTTTTTTTAACAGTTGACGCTGATTGGATAACTTTATACGTCGAACTAGCGATTTCTGGAAAGTGGCGATAGCAAATCTTTTGTTAGGTTGAGAATAACGATTTAATTGCGAATATGGGAAAAGATCCACATTGTTATGGTCTGATAAACGTTTTTATAGAAATGGAATTATACATATACCATTAATTAATTCATAAAGTATAACTTAATTACCACTAATTGCATTATTTACAAAAATATATATATTTTTTTTAAATGTAATTTTAATGTACAATAAACATACACTTAATGATAAACAAAATATACTAAATAAGATATCTTGCCTTGTATTTGGTTTTAATTATTTCTGTTCAAAATAAATTCTTATGATAATGTGTTGCGTTACTTATTGCCTGCNTGCCTTGTATTTGGTTTTAATTATTTCTGTTCAAAATAAATTCTTATGATAATGTGTTGCGTTACTTATTGCCTGTTCGTGTACATAAATCGCATTATTCGTACGGGTTTCTTTACAATATTGTATTATACTCGTTCCCAACATTTTCTTAAGCAAAAAAAAAAGAGCAGTTTCGGTACACTTCAACGAATTAGCGTCACTTTGTTTACAATCATGTTTTTTTTTTTTGTATTTACTATACCTACATATAATTTGGATTATTATCTCTTTCTATTTGCGTATAATATCGCGCAGNTGCCTTGTATTTGGTTTTAATTATTTCTGTTCAAAATAAATTCTTATGATAATGTGTTGCGTTACTTATTGCCTGCTCGTGTACATAAATCGCATTATTCGTACGGGTTTCTTTACAATATTGTATTATACTTGTTCCCAACATTTTCTTAAGCAAAAAAAAAAAGAGCAGTTTTGGTACACTTCAACGAATTAGCGTCACTTTGTTTACAATCATGTTTTTTTTTTGTATTTACTATACCTACATATAATTTGGATTATTATCTCTTTCTATTTGCGTATAATATCGCGCAGATATTGCGTCGTGGTGGCAAATAATACCAATTTATTTCTGTTTCGTGTCTCGCCGCCGTGTTTCGTTTGAATAGACGCCTTTGTGCCATGCCTTAAGCTCTTGCTTGGCCAAGTCGGTAGTGCTAAGAAATAAGTTAAGCCTTGAGCACGCTGCCGTCACGAATATCGTATTATTCTTAGACTTTGAAACGTGGAGTGTAAATAACACTACCTTGAGAAATAAGATGATCCTAACCAAGACTCTCTTATGTCTTAAGTTCAACCTTGAGACTTTATGGGAAGTGGTGGATGAGCGGTTAGCCTGCTCGCCTCCCACCACGGCGAACCGGGCTCAATCCCCGGTCGGGTCACCGGATGTTCGCGTATGGGGATCGTGCCAGACGATGCCTCTGATCGGCGGGTTTTCTCGGGGATCTTCTGTTTTCCCCGTCCTTTCATTCCGGCGCCGCTCCATACTCACCTCAATCACCCTCATCGGCTCTCAAGACCTCGCTGTTAAGAGCCGCCGAGATCTCTTCACTCACTCGCTTAAAACTTGGCTATGTATACCACTTCGCCTAAAAGTCGTTTTTCCGTAATTTAGGTGAAACTACTTTATGTCTACCGATATCCACCCTGTTCAGTGTCCGCAAATTTAAACGTCACACTTATTATTATACTGTCCCTACATTACTGTCTTCGCTGCCAACTTTACTGGTAGCTTGGTGCCCAGTGTTGCCAGCAACTACGGGATTTTTTTTTTTAAGTCGAAAAGTTTGTAGATAACCGCGTTCAGGCTGTTCGCGGTTAACTCAGCAATTTTTAAAATAAATCTGTAAGAACTTATCTGATATGCTGCCAGTTGGCAGCGATGAATGAAAAGTAGTCGAGTTGAGAGATTTTGGCGGCTCTTAACAACTAGGTCTTGAAGAGCCGATGAGGGTGAAATGAGGTGAGAATGGAGCTGCGCCGGAATGCAAGGGCGGGGGAAGCGGGAGATCCCCGAGAAAACTCGCAGACCCGCATCATCGTCCGGCAGGATTCCCACTTGCGAGAATCTGGGAATGACCCGGTTCGCTTTGGTGGGAGGCGAGCAGTCTAACCGCTCAGCGACCGTGGCCCCGAATGAAATGTAGTTCCATATTTTAAGTTGGTGTTGGAATTGTGACGATTTTAATTTCTGGACACCGAATTTATTGAATTGGGCTTTCTGTTTGTATTATGCACACGCGATTAATAATTGGCATTTTTCTAATATACTCACGTTGCTAACACGTGCGCAGTTTTACTTGATTGACGCATGAGAGAATTGATCGGATACACAGAAATGTAAACTTTGCATGCTGCAGAAGGATACAAAATGGACAGAATGCAGATCCCTAGTGAGGGCATAGTGCCGAGAACCGCCTATACCAACTGCACGCACTACGTCACAGACCTTCCAAACTGAAGCGACCGGAAGTGTGCATGTTGGTGAATGTGTTTCTCTCACAGTTGGCAACGAGTTTTGGGAGGGGGGGTATATTCCTTGGACAGCCAGACAAGTAGGAGCTCGCCTTACTCCCTCAGCCAGCCGAACATACGCTCGCGCTGCTAACCTTGTACAGCAGGTGCAGCGAGGTCCCTCGGCTCAGGCCGTGTTCCAGTTCACAACTTTATAAATTTGTCATTTGCAGTTTAGTTTGGTTCAGATGGAACTGTCTATGGTCGCCTGTTTGCCGCGGTGTTATCATTCGAGCTGCATCTTGGCCTGAAATTTTTCAGTGCAAGGCGTAACCATTTTGCTTGGCATTTTAACAAACTAATATCATAAATAAATAAATATTCATAATCTTTCATAAGAGCTTTGTCACTCAGCCGCAAACGGAAGTTAGCTGGACGGAACATCTGTTCATAGAAAAGTGTTCCGAGGCTGATGTTTATATTGCGCACGGAGTTTCAGCGTGCTCTCTTCCACAACTGCGCATGCGCACTACTTCAGTCACTCTCTTCCACAACTGCGCATGCGCACTACTTCAGTCACTCTCTTCCACAACTGCGCATGCGCACTACTTCAGTCACTCTCTTCCACAACTGCGCATGCGCACTACTTCAGTCACTCTCTTCCACAACTGCGCATGCGCACTACTTCAGTCACTCTCTTCCACAACTGCGCATGCGCACTACTTCAGTCACTCTCTTCCACAACTGCGCATGCGCACTACTTCAGTCACTCTCTTCCACAACTGCGCATGCGCACTACTTCAGTCACTCTCTTCCACAACTGCGCATGCGCACTACTTCAGTCACTCTCTTCCACAACTGCGCATGCGCACTACTTCAGTCACTCTCTTCCACAACTGCGCATGCGCACTACTTCAGTCACTCTCTTCCACAACTGCGCATGCGCACTACTTCAGTCACTCTCTTCCACAACTGCGCATGCGCACTACTTCAGTCACTCTCTTCCACAACTGCGCATGCGCACTACTTCAGTCACTCTCTTCCACAACTGCGCATGCGCACTACTTCAGTCACTCTCTTCCGCCTCGGCCTTGTATTCTGGCATTATTGTTTCTTCCGTTTACCTGTCTTCCAACAAACCATAATACAATGAAATTGGTAATCACAATATTAGAGAGACTTTTTTTCTTTTCACTGTTCGATTTGCAACACCGCCGGTCCGCGGTGTAATTATGTGCGGACGTCTTATACTTGCAATAAGGACGAGGTCTTTCGCGTAAGCGCTTGTATATTGGCTACGTTTATCTCAGTACCGCTTATGAATCTTTTTTCTCTTGGGGTTTTCTTTTTTAGTTTTTAAATTAAAACAGTTTCGGTGGATTGAGATTAAAGCAAGCACACGGAAAAAGAAGATAAACGAAACATCCATAATATGAAGACAGAAAGAGATTCATATCTCCCCCCCCCCCAACTACCACCACCGTGTTTTATCCA
>NQII01001866.1:93893-104670 GCA_002778355.1 Clitarchus hookeri
GGGGGGGGGGGGAAGAACTGGCTTTCAAAGTACAAGTCGATTTTGTAGGATGCAATTGTGCATTCAATTTTTCGGGCTAGATAGTTTTTAAACACATGCACTGGGCCTGTTTGACAAGACTGTAATTTACACTATGGGAAAAGTTATAAATGCCTCTTTGCACTATAAATGGAATAGCTACATTTTTTTTAGGGGACGGGTGTAGTTCGCTTGTGTTCACTATGACCATCGCTCTTTATCTCAGATCCAAATTGCAAAAATTCTACCAAAACGAAATCTTATCTAATGTTTTAGGATAACATTAAATAATTAAAATGTTAATCTAAATTCATTTTGATTTTTACAGTTGATTTTTTACCGATTATGGAGATATGAAAAAATGACTTAGAGATTCACTTACTAACGTAATCGTACCTTACTTTAAAAATGTTTACTAAGCGGAATCATAATTTATTGATCTGCCTTTGAATATCTAATATCGGTATATTTTCCTACGCGGTACCCATCAGATCTAAATTGAATTGTAACTAAAGTAGTACAGCAATAATAGTAATTTATGTAATTTATCAGCCTTTCTCCATCACGCTTTCAGAACTTAAATAAACAGATGTAATTGTGGAAGTGTTCATAGCTGTAGACATGACTATCAGTAGTATGAAATGGTATGTTCACCGCCAGGAGCTGGGGGCTGCGGTATCGCGGGGCCACGGTGGCCATCTTGGATTTCCCTTTTCCCCTCAAATTTTCCCTTTTTCCCTCAAAAACTCTTAAAATCGCCAGAATTTCTCTCAAAATTTCCCGAATTTCCCTTAAAACCAGCAAANAAGTACAAGTCGATTTTGTAGGATGCAATTGTGCATTCAATTTTTCGGGCTAGATAGTTTTTAAACACATGCACTTGGCCTGTTTGACAAGACTGTAATTTACACTATGGGAAAAGTTATAAATGCCTCTTTGCACTATAAATGAAATAGCTACATTTTTTTTAGGGGACGGGTGCAGTTCGCTTGTGTTCACTATGACCATCGCTCTTTACCTCAGATCCAAATTGCAAAAATTCTACCAAAACGAAATCTCATCTAATGTTTTAGGATAACATTAAATAATTAAAATGTTAATCTAAATTCATTTTGATTTTCACAGTTGATTTTTTACCTATTATGGAGATATGAAAAAATGACTTAGAGATTCACTTACTAACGTAATCATACCTTACTTTAAAAATGTTTACGANTTACTAACGTAATCGTACCTTACTTTAAAAATGTTTACGAAGCGGAATCATAATTTATTGATCTGCCTTTGAATATCTAATATCGGTATATTTTCCTACGCGGTACCCATCAGATCTAAATTGAATTGTAACTAAAGTAGTACAGCAATAATAGTAATTTATGTAATTTATCAGCCTTTCTCCATCACGCTTTCAGAACTTAAATAAACAGATGTAATTGTGGAAGTGTTCAGAGCTGTAGACATGACTATTAGTAGTATGAAATGGTATGTTCACCGCCAGGAGCTGGGAGCTGCGGTATCGCGGGGCCACGGTGGTCATCTTGGATTTCCCTTTTCCCCTCAAATGTTTCNCGGGGCCACGGTGGTCATCTTGGATTTCCCTTTTCCCCTCAAATTTTCCCTTTTTCCCTCAAAAACTCTTAAAATCGCCAGAATTTCTCTCAAAATTTCCCGAATTTCCCTTAAAACCAGCAAAATTTCCCGCACAAAATGCGTTTCTCACATTGCGGCAGGCATTTGCTTAATCGGGAGGAATTCGGCGGAAATTGTGCAAATGCCAGCCAGATTATGCAATCATTTACAAGCACTTCACGCTCGGTCATTCCATACCAGTACCATCATGTTGTCTGAAGAATGTTCGAGTTCATTGCCCCGTCATGCAATTTCATGCTCAACCTTGTTACAAATATATATATTAAGACCTATACCAAGTACGCATATGCTAGGGAAAGAAATACAAATCACACACACATATGCTAACTGTACATATACTAATCGCACTTATGCTAATCGCGCACACGTCAATCACCCCGCCATCTTGCCTTCGTCCCCCACCATATTGGATTCCCGCCCACGCCTACCCTATCCCTGGGTTTTCTCATATTCCTTCTTGTCTCCTACCCTTATCCTCTCTCTCTTGCTTTTTACGGCCTCCATCTTTAATTCCTGGCACCTGCTGCCAGACGTCTTCTGTCGGCGGCCATTTTTAATGCTCGCGCCTGCCACCAGAGTGTGCGAAGTTCTACTATACGCAGCTAGGAGCGCTGGTATCGATGCGGCCATTTTGTGTGTTCGTAATCACGTCACCTACAGGGGCGCGCTATCATCTGGGAGTTTAGTTCAAATGATGGTCGCTATGAGCACTGGAATTTTTTTCATTAGTTGATTGTTGTGTCGGAACTCAAAAAATACCAGAGGCGGGCTGGATCGTTCTGGCACCCCTTGGGTCGGCAGTCGAGCATCTTTACCACAAGATTACTGTAACATCTAGGAAAGGAGAATAATTAATGTCGAATACATATATAGTTATTACCATCCCGGCATTCGGAAAAACTTTGGACAGGCTCCGACTTTATATAAAAATCTGCATTGCATGGAAAGTGTTAGGAGAAGAAATAATGTAAATACTCGCATTGGCCTACGCACTCCCCAGATAATAAACTTGTCATCACGGAAAAGAGGATGTTTAATGTCGAATACATATAGAAAAAACTGCAGGCACCATGCACGCACACACACATTTGCATTTGTGTAAAAGTTATATATATTAATGGCACTTGTACTATGCCCATTCCGGTCTGCGTGAGCGCTGGACACTAATTAAAACTACATTCGCATGTAACATGCAGCCATACATACATACACACAATTGTGCTGTGATGCACATGCGCGGCGATCATGCGCGAGTGTGCACGAACATCTGTATCCTCTCCAACTTGTCCGTACAATTCGAGCACGCGCACTTCTGTATATCCAACTTGATCGTACATTCAGCGCGGCACTGAGCGAAGCCGCTCCACGCACACTATCCTAGAGTCGCACCATGCACGCGCATCAAGTATGCCTTAAGCCCACTTATAATCATAGTTAGCTGTTGTTTCCGAACTGTTAAAGTTATAGCCACCAAATGCATAACATAGGCATCACCCTTGATGCTGAATAGGACTGTATAGTCAATTAGGCCTTAAGCCCTAGTATAAACATAATCGGCTGTAATTTTCTTACTGATTATGATATAGTCTTAAAATTCATAACATATGCATCATCCTTGATGCTGAATAGGGCGGCTGTAATTTTCGATCTGTTAAAGATAGTCACTAAATTCGTAGAATAGGCATCGTCTCCGACAAGTAGCATGACAAGGTCAATTGCACCATAAGCCCTCGTATAAGCATAGTAAGCTGCCATTTCTCCTCTGCTGAAGCTGCAGTCACCAAATTCATATCGCATGCATCGTTCCCGACATCGAACTGGTGGCAGGGTTCATTAGGCCACAATTTATCTTATAAGCATAGTTGACAACTATTTTCCAACTGCTGAACCCATAGTCATCAAATTTAAATATTACTCATCCCNTATCTTATAAGCATAGTTGACAACTATTTTCCAACTGCTGAACCCATAGTCATCAAATTTAAATATTACTCATCCCTCATAACATAGAACAGGGCAGCAGGGTCAATTATGCATTAACCCCACTTAAAAACATAGATGCCTGTCATTTCCTATTCGCGTAAGCCACGATCGTCAACTCATATCACAGGTACCATTCCTGGATGCAATCAATGTGATAAGGATAATTAGGTCCCTTAGTCCTGTTATAAGCATAGTAGGACATCATCTCTGAGCTATTTAAATTCGGCTAACATGTAACAGTCAGCCATATATGCAAAGAAAATAAAGGCAGGTATGCATACAATTGCGTTGCAAGCATGTCGTAGTAGTTACTGATGCATGTAGGAGTGTAGGGGGGCCTGAAATAGCACATATACGCTCTTGTCCGCGCGCATTCATCAATCACCCACCACCATGCTCGTAGTATGCCACCGCAGGTGTTATATATATACATAAATAAACATTAGCACGGGTAACATGCAACAACCGTCCATACACGAATAAGTTAAGGTATACACAATCGCGCTGCGAGCAAGATGTATGTAGTCGTGGAGGTTACAGCATAATAAATACATGTAAATAAACAGTCAGCCTTACATGAAGGCCAGCAGCCCGAGGTTTCGATAACATAGGTATTCCTGAACAAAAACCACCCATACATTGGAAAAATAAAGGTGTACACAATTGCACTAGAGCAAGGTGTAGGTAGTCACCGGTTACATTAAAACATGTACGAGGTTAATACAAATAAACATCGTCGGTCTAACAAGAGGGTCGCGGGAATCGCATGTGAAATATCTGAAACCATCCTGTACATGAAAAGNATAAACATCGTCGGTCTAACAAGAGGGTCGCGGGAATCGCATGTGAAATATCTGAAACCATCCTGTACATGAAAAGTAGGTCACATTACTATAAAAAATACATGTTGGTTCTGCAAACGATAACTGGAATGCTCGACAACAGTAAAAGAGTATATGTTCACAAGGACCAGCATTAAAAAAAAATCTACAAAGTGCAACGTGCGATACACATTGCGCGACTTGTAAAGACGGGTTTCCTTTGCTTGCTACGAAACAACATACATTTATACCATTAGTCACGCAAGACAGACGACACTGCCACACGCTGATGGAAACAGATATAAAAATAAAATGTAAAGGAAAATAGTTATGATCGGTTACCAACCATTGCAATCACATATTACACATGTGTCAGGTACTGTGCACTGAATTAGACGATGCTAGACAAGACCAGGCCGTCCTGGTTAGTACAACAGAATAGCAAAACACTTCTGTACGATCTGATTGAAATAAACCGTCAAATTCAGAGTACAGCTAACACACACATCACTAGCAGCAGAATGCGTCCGACCCCACAGATGTTGTGCGATCAACTAACATCTGACAGTCTGTAGGGCAGCCCAGGTGGTCGGCCGGCGGCGCGAGCAACTTGCAGGTCTCGCCAAGTCGAAGGGATGGCACATAATTCTAGCCGAGAGAGACGCGAGAGGATCCAGGCTGGCGGACCAGCCAAGTCACGCATTCACTTCCCTTTACATGAGGAGTTATATTATACAGTACAAGGGAACAATTTATTTCGTTGTAAATTATATATAGATGTACTTATTTGAATACATGCCATTCATAGTGCTAGAACTGTATGCACATTATGAAACGAATTAGCCATGAATCGCTCGACACAAATTTTCATTAATATATAAATATTATTACTGTACGAACATTGTAATGACGAGTAAGGAGACATCGCAACACACATACATTTCAACTATGTATGTACTCTGCTTTTAGAAGACCCAAAACATAAAGACAAGAGGTTTACCTTAACTTAAAAAAAACTGGTGTAGCTATGTCATACACAGAAGACCTGAAGTCCACGAGTGTATCTCGTAGCTATCGATGTGATCTCAACAGAATTACAGGCCACAATGACCATCCTGCCTTTCTGCACATGGTATACATCACCGACCAAGATAGCAACTCGGCACTTACAATTATTGCAATTACACCGCCCTTGACAAACATTCATGTAAACTTCATAATGGTAAGCATATTACGTTTTACATATGCTATTGAAATTTAATAGGTAATATCTCACGTACCAGTGCACCATCCTTGAAAATAAGGTATCGCAGGTTCAATCCCCTAGAAAGTCCAATCATTTCACAGGTAAAAATATGCCATGATACGCAATTAAAACTTCTCTTTTATATCTACGTATATAAGTATCGAACGTATCATGCAACAATCGCAATGAACTATCTTCAACAAATATTTTCTACATAACCGTACTCCGTGTATGTTCGTCTCAAATACTTGTAACCTACCAGCCATTTATAAATAATAAGTAACAAGCAGGCCACACTGTGACAACCCGAAACGGTCAACACAAACTGTCATTTATTGGTAACGGTACAAACATACATCGTGTAAAAATGGTTCTCAGCTCGTCGTCGAGCGTGGTGGAAAGCAGATCGGTAACCACTACATTCATCTACCGCGACCGAGTCTGCAGTTAGAATATGAAGACGGAATCAATGGTTGAAGACTTGCCATCTGTAACACTGACTGCAACAGCAAGGGACTCTGGAGATTCGCTCCTTACATCACGACGACATGAAAGTAGTCATCGCATGTTCAGCATTGCATACACTACGTTAACTGCGATGTGGTGTTCGCCCACAGTGATAGTCTGAATAGACATAGCAAGAAGTGCAATGCAATGTTTTTTGTTCGTCGGGAAGTGAGTGTAATTATTGTAGCAAGACATTTACTTGCAGCCTACCAGACATTTATAAACACATAGCAATAGGTACATACTTAAATGATAGGAATTTAAAAAAAATAAAAATCTAACGCTACTTACAATGCTCGACACTTGCGCAATATGGGCTGGTTGGTAAGTGCTTATAACTAGTTTCCTTAACACTTTATTTTTTATATTTGATTGCATCGATATGCAGCAGTGTCGACCTCGTCGTTTCCCTGCTTCTCGACTCTGGCATAGTATTTTATTTTAGCCTAATGCGATGTACGTTGCTCGATGCTCGCACATTATGCGTTGGTTGGTACTGGAATTCGCGTGCCTCTGTACTGTAGCGTATCTCGGTCGGAGGGTGTATGTGGGGAAAATCGTTTGCAATTCTGCTGTACTAACCAAGGCTACCACGTCAGTTTTCAGACGCATGGTCTTGTCTAGCAGCGACTGATGCGATGTACAGTGCTCGCCGTTTGTGCAATGCGTGTTGGTTGGTAGAAGATTACAACTATTTCCCTTTTTTATGTATGCTGGCATTAGTGCATAGCAGTGTCGACCTTATCGCTCCCGTGCTTCGCGACGGTAATTATGTTGGCCCAACATAGCGTACGGCGTTCGTTGCTCGTGCAATATGCATCGGTTGGTAAGTGTTTATAACTATTTTCGTCATGCATGACCAATGCATGGTGTTTAGTGGCAAGCAAAGGAACACATCCTTTACAAGTCGTGCAATGTGTCTTGAAATTATCACCGCTGGTAAATAGCCTACTGCACTTGACATATTGTAGAATAATTTTTTTTTTAGGTTGGTCCTTGTGTACATTTGCTCTTTTCCTGTTGTCGGGCATTCCAGCATTTTACTAAAATTTTCGACGCAATAGCAACACTGATGTGAGTATTATGGTCTGTGGAACTTTCAGGTTTTTTTTTATAATAGTGTTTCGATACGATGTCGTGCTCAGCCCATTTGCATATATGTTGGTCCTCTATTATTTACTGTATTATGTTTATTTTTTTTCATGTATCGGACGGTTTCATATATTGGACNATAAACAACTGCAGACAGCAGAAAGCTGGTTGTTATCAGAACGCAGGTCGTACTATGTTCACGTGTGAAAAGTGTAAATCTCAGTTTGGACTTCGCAGCAACTTGAAAAGACATCTTGCAACATGTAAGAGTCTCCCTGCACTACTTGCCAAGCGATATATGCGAAGCATACCATGTGAACGTATGCACGTGTTGACGATTTAAATAGACATTTGGAATTTTTTAAGTCGCAAAATTGGTCACGAGCTGTTACTTATAGTATATCGGATATTACACCTGCCACATCATCATCATCATCACCATCTTATTGTTCAACACAGCCTAAGCCAGTGCTCTGCGAGCCAAAGCCTAATGTTAATGGCTTTTTCCTGAAGCTATCTGCATTCAGGGGGCTTCTAAAAGATTATGTTGCACTGAATATGACAATTACATCGAAAGATGTTTGCTTTTTCCTGTCAAGTATGAAAACGATTCTAATGTAATAAATCAACTTAACGGTGAAGTAGAAAAACATGGTGCTGTCAAGTATAATATGTGGCTGGACTGTAGCCATACGAAACCAGAGCCCCACGACGGTGAATATTGTACCAGAGCCTTCAAGACCTCGAATGTAGCTGTGTATCAAGCATCTGTAATTGTAAGCTCTGTTTTTGATAGTGTAAACAAGTTATGTCAAGAGGAAGAAGAAATGATTACCAAGGGTTCGGGTTGGATCCTGGCTTCAGTAAATCATCTGGAGCTGAGAACAAGTGGGCACTATCTACTTATACAAATAGGCACATGCCTATTTACCTCTACCTAACTACAGAGAATTACAGCATAGCTTCATCTTCGACTGGCAGAATGGAGGTATAAATTACTGCAACCGCAGAAGTTCACACAGTTGTTAAACTGACATGTGTGGCACTGGTACTAACATAGCACAAGCAGAACTTTTTAATAGCGATACTGATAATTTGCATTCTTCAATAGTTCTTCTGAAGGAATCGTAGGCTTACACGAGGGCAAAATAACTTGACGGAAAAAAAATCGAGGTTTCAATATTTTAAAATTATAGCAACGTAACTATACGCATTAAAAAGTTCGCTTTGAAAATTAACACAAATTTTAACGAAGAATTGAACGTTATAGAGAAAAATTGGACCAAGAAGTTTTGTAAGTAAGCCGACGTTAGTTTTCCGTCTTCGCGACAGCTCGATTACTTGTCGCGTGAGGATTTTCATCACATCGCGTGAATGAAGGAAAAAATATATCTGGGCGTAATTAACCTTGGAAGGTTCCTGCTCGGCATGACTCGGGAGGAGGGGGGTATAATGTCGGCGGGAAGTGGGGCGGTCTTCTGCCCCGTGGGGAAATTAAGCAGAGCATCCCTCCTCTGGTTAAATTCCATTTCGATTTTTCCGTGGTGCTGCCGTCATGTGCTGGCCGGTAAGTTTCGCACCNGTTTCGCACCGCGGAATGCTTCTGTGCACGAGCGCAGACTATTTACGTTGCATTTGTTGGTCTTCAGTGTTAACGCCATTCACGAGACTGAAATTACTTTCAACACTTTTTGTTTAACCTCCTTTATCGTTGTGATATAAAATAATATTCTGGAAAAAAGCTTTCACAATGGGAGAAAATTATAGTTTTAAAAAAAATTACCGAAAAACCTGTACGAATTTTTAATTTATGTATTTCTACAATTTTGAAAATCGAACAAAATTAATACGTTAGTCTGCAGCTCAGAATAACTGTTCGCATTATTAGAACGCAACGCAAAATATTTATTGGAAATTTGTTACCTGTGCGGTTCCCTTGTATTGCAGTTTAAAATTTTCGGAAATTAAATTTAAAGTCAAAGTAGTTCAAAAGTTAAACGTAACTGCGTGTGAGCGAAGTGTTGGATTTCAAAGGAATCTCTACATACCATTCCTGTGGCTTCTGTAAAAACTTCAGCTGAAACCAAACTTNGTTAAACGTAACTGCGTGTGAACGAAGTGTTGGATTTCAAAGGAATCTCTACATACCATTCCTGTGGCTTCTGTAAAAACTTCATCTGAAACCAAACTTCGTGTTATAATAATCTTTTAAAATTTGTACGAACCAAGATCTTAAGTTAAAGTTTCGTTTTTGCGTTAAATAAAACTTAACTGTTATTTTCCAAATTATGTTGTATTTTTATCAAGTTATCATCGATATGAATCAAGGAACTATAAAATATCCTCGAAATGAAAAAGAAAAATGGCTCTTGGACAGCCTTAAGCCACCTGAGCCTAGTTCCACGTATTTTAAGAAAATTGTACGTAATAGAGTAAATTGGAACATTTTTGCTGTGAGCAAAGTTAAAGGTTGGGCCTACCAAGGCTGCCTGCATATACGGAGTTTGAATGGGGAATCAATTTTTAAGAAATTCCTTCTCAATTCACCAGTTTTAATGATAACGGTTCTAAACAAAAAAAAAATGGAAACCAGCTTTCTCAGAAAATACTGCCACATTAAATAATTTATAAAAACATTAAATCTTTTTTTTTTTATGTGTATTTAATATAAAATTTTAGAAAACCATATTAAACACACAAATTGGCAACGTTGCTTAACTTGCCAGCATCCCTTAAGAGATGTCACGTAGAATATAGAATGGTGTTGTTTGAACGCTTGTATTTAAAATTGACGCATTGGGAAGGCATTCCTTCAATACCGATTCCCCATTTAAACTCTTATTGCTACGGGACTGGTCCAATCAGGGTCCTTGGCTTGCGACACGGCTNTATGTGTATTTAATATAAAATTTTAGAAAACCATATTAAACACACAAATTGGCAACGTTGCTTAACTTGCCAGCATCCCTTAAGAGATGTCACGTAGAATATAGAATGGTGTTGTTTGAAACGCTTGTATTTAAAATTGACGCATTGGGAAGGCATTCCTTCAATACCGATTCCCCATTTAAACTCTTATTGCTACGGGACTGGTCCAATCAGGGTCCTTGGCTTGCGACACGGCTGTTTCTTGTCAGTCTTGCACTAGCGCCTGCAGTGTACTTCGCGTACAAGAGTTCACTTCTTTGGTGATGAATTGTCGCGTTTCCGTAAATTACGGCACAGCTGGTGTTACGCATTTGTACGGACACACATGCTGATGATTTTCAATGGGTGAATAAATTTGGTTTTCATTCGACTGAAATTGCTGTAGTTTTAATTTGAGTCTGAAGAAACCTCAGTCTCCACACTGCTGCAGCGGCTTTGTCCCAAAAGTTCAAAATATTATTCAGACTGTGGTCGCGAGCAGATATGTAGCCAAGTAGAAAATAGGTGGGGGGGGGGGTTCAGGTCCACCCTA
>NQII01001866.1:105779-242628 GCA_002778355.1 Clitarchus hookeri
CGAATATATTGCTGGCCGAGAAAGCCTTCGAACTGTATTGTCGAGCGTTGTTTAAAATTTATATTTTGGGGAAATAATTATAATTATCAGTAATTATTGTAAGTACTTTACTGCCGACATTGAGCGTTGCACGAGTGAAGTTTATTATTAGAAGGGACGTTCTGTGATTTTATTGGTTTATACGTTGAACGATGTGCCCACGATGATATACACGCTTCAAATACGCAGGAGAATTTTCTGCCAAAAAAAATGTAGACCAGGTCCCACCGAGATTTGAACTCGGATCGCTGGATTCAAAGTCCAGAGTGCTAACCATTACACCATGGGACCGCACGTGGCGTTTCGTTACTAAACTCGCAATTTGTATTCTAAAGTTTTAAATTTTAAAAAATTTTATTATATATTTCTAATGTAAAGTATGTTTGTCTTTATTATTATGGACCATAACGCGAATCGACGTTTAATACGTGGCTGCGCGCTGTGAGCGTGCCGTAACCTTGTACCTTGTAGTAGTTGGCGTGGCGCGGAACAGATGGCAGCGCTGGTGCAACTGCTCGTGCAATCGATATATCGATCGTGTCACATCTGCGTGCTCGCGCTAGAGTAGCTCGCTCGCTCTTGATAGCTGACCATCTCGAGCGGGACGCGAGACGCCTATCCAAATTAGTTATCAGGATTTTTTTTTTTTTTGCTGAAATATGTTGGATGAAGAGCATTGGGTAAAATGGCGACAAGTTAGATTTTTAATATAACCTACTGACAGTTCAATGGGTTACAGTGACATACTAATTTATTATAAACTTAATCGCAGTTTTAAGAAAAAAAAATTNCTACTGACAGTTCAATGGGTTACAGTGACATACTAATTTATTATAAACTTAATCGCAGTTTTAAGAAAAAAAAATTTATACTGACTGCAAAATGATTGAGCCGAGAGCGCATCGATACCTTAAAACACTTTACTCACGGAAATATATGTCAGCATTTTGAAAAGGCCTATGGTTAGTAATCGACGAGCATTGTCAGTTTTAGGAAAGTTTATTGTTTTCACGTTCGCGACTCCATTTTTCACGAGTAGCGGCAGAAAATGTTGGTAGGTCGTGTTTGTAAATGTGTCACGGTTTGAGCCGTCTTTAGTTTAATTNTTTGTAAATGTGTCACGGTTTGAGCCGTCTTTAGTTTAATTCTGAATCGACAACACACGCTAATTCCCGTTCACGGTTACTTCCAACTTTCCTGAAGCCCCTGCTGAAGTTATACTTCCAGGATATTCCTCCGCCTCATGCATACAAAGCTAAACCGAACCTAGAAAATAACACCAAAGGTACAACGCACCACACACTCAAAGTATTCATATTTTGCATAGGAACTGTTTCTTACCAGGCACTACCAACACACCTATATTCTCCCTATTTTTATTCATATTACTTATAAATTAAATATTATAATTTATAGATAAAATATAAGTAAAAGTCAAATTCAGCCATAAATAAAGTACATTAATGTTAAAACAAGTATAAATCGCTTGTGACACATTGAATATTTAAGCAACAACCAGACATGTCATACATGGGGTGATTTTTCAAAGGTTTGATTCAAAAAGTGTGAAGAAGCCGCGAATGGACTATTTAGCCTGTTCGCGGTTTCTCAGCGCTCTTTGAAGCAAACATATGAAAAAAAAATACCCCATGTGTGACATGTTTGCTTGTTTCCTAAATATATCACATATCACAAGGGTTTTATACTTGTGTTGAAATTAAAGTGCCTAATTTTCTGTTAAATTGAACTCTTAGTTATATATGATCTATAAATTATAATACTCCATCTATAAGTCATACGAATAAAACAGGGAGAAAACAAGTGGGTTGGTAATGCCCTAGTAAGAAATAGTTCTTATGCAAAATATAATTACACTCAGTGCGCACGAATGCGGTGCGTTGTCCCTTTGATGTAATTTTCTAGACTGGGTTAAGCTTTGTTTGCACTAGGCGGAGGAATATCCTGGAAGTAGAACTTAAGCAGGGCTTTAGAAAAGTTGGAAGTAACCGTGAATGGCCTATACATGTCACTTCATTTTACAACTACGTAAAGAAATAATATAATAAACTCCACTGTAATCCGTTCACGGTTACTTCACACTTTTCTGGAGCCCTGCTTAAGTTATTCTTTTAGGATATTCCTCCGCCTCGTGAAAACTAAGCTTAACTTAGTCTAGAAAATTACACCAAAGGACAACGCACCGAATTCGTGCGCACTCAGTTGTAATAACATTTTGCATGAGAACCATTTCTTACTAGGCGCTACCAACACACGTGTTTTCTCACTGTTTTTATTCATATTTATTATTAATGAATTATAATTTATAAATGAAATATACGTAAAACTTCAATTTAACGAAAAAATAAGGTACGTACTTGTATTTAAACAGAAGTATAAAACGCTTGTGATACATGGCATATTTAGGAAATATCGAAACACATTATACATGGGGTGATTTTTCATATTGATTAAAAAAGTGTGAAGGAACCGTGAATAGACCTATAGTTGACGTTTTGCAGTGACGTTTTAACGGTTTTGACCATTTTGCTTTAATATTTTTTGACGTCTTACGTAGGTTAATGCGAAGTTATTATTTTAGAAAAATAGCGTGCTTCCATGAACTCAGTTCTAGCATAATGATGGGAAGGATGGCATTAATCAATCGTAGGAGAAAATGTCGCATTGAAGATTGCCGTATCACATAGATTAATTGAGCGCTTTGGAAGTCAACCATTATGAGAGCGTAATTTGTGTGTAGGCTATTCACGGTAAAGTGAGCACTTTTGAAAGCCCTCTCATTTGGAATAATAGTTAATAAATACATTTTGTTTTAGCCTTAGACTTTAATTTCCGAGAGCGGTGGAATATACACACTTAGTTTATTACTTACGTGACAATATATATTTAAAAAGGTGGTTAAAGGATAAAAAAATGGCTCAAAGGGAAAAGTAACTAGGACATCAAAAGTGCTCACTTTATCGTGAATAACATAGAAACTTGGGCTCTGAAAACTATAATTATTTGACTATAAATATTTGCATTTATGTGGTCCTTATATAAAGTTTTTTCGGATTGTGAAATAAAAAGTTATTGTGAAATACGGCCCTAATAGCCGTGCAAACCTCTTCACTCCACTCACTGACTTCACCTCTTCACATGCTCGGGCCACTGCTCTACTGTTAACTCATTGGCTGCTACTGTGGCGTGAGTTTTTTTCNACTTCACCTCTTCACATGCTCGGGCCACTGCTCTACTGTTAACTCATTGGCTGCTACTGTGGCGTGAGTTTTTTTCTTTATTCGAATTAGTTATACGTGATTCGGTCACGACATTTCTTACCGTTTGTCACTCTGGCTGTTGACGTGCCCAGTCATGAGATTAACGCACGAGCGTGCGTTCTTCAAGTCTAACTTAGCCGCGGAAATAATTCTCGAAATATCACGAACCTCTAGTCGTGACGCCACTCAGAAGACAAAAGGTTTGTTGTACATATGTCGAGGTCCTGAATTCAGTGTTGGNGGGGGGGGGGGGCTGATGCGCCCTGTTAACGCTGGTGGCTGTTAATTCGGCCGCCAGACTTCGTTACCATGTCATTTTACATCCCATACTCCGTGAAAAATCCAATTACGCCAAGCTGCGCCATTCCGAATCATTATCCTCTACCCTCGCGCCAGTTTTATTTTAACCCGTTTAACGGATAATTAATCATTGCGCTATCTTGGAACGGGAAGTCAAGCGGGACGTAGCGTTTTTTTTTTTTTTGCAGGAAAAAAGTTGGAGCAAGTGTGCTTCGTCTGTAGGTAACGAAATTGTCGGTGACACGGCGAGGTAATTGACTGTGAGGTTCATGGAAGATCCTGATGGCGAGTGATGGGCCCGGGATTTCGTTAAAGCTACCCGATGGCGCTCTCGTTTGGACGTCATTTTATCGTTACCGGGTTGAGGGAGGGAGGGAACATTCTAGCTCCCCCTTCACGTAATTCACACGTTATAGCTCTTCCCGAAAAATAAATATCGCTGAAACCTCTTCGTGCCTGTCGTTTCGTGTTCGTCTACAAGACAGAATTTAACTGTGCATGATACTAGTTGTTTTGCCAGTTCACTTTGGTTTAATTTAAAATAATTGCTAGCAACTCCTGGTATGCGGAGAAGTGGTATAATCAGTGGCGTGTGGTGAACTGTTGCAAGTTAAGCTGACGTTATCTCTGTTCTGTGCCCTGTCGCTTGCTGGCTGACACTTCCGTCACTGAGACGCAGCTCGGCAACTCACGTCACAGGACGCCCCAGCTGCTCGCCTGTGAGTGGTCGGAATGCATTCAGTTCCCCCCAGGCTGCATTATGGTTACTGGCTCCTGCTGCGTGCACCGAGAATGTACAGCAGTGAGCAAGCGCCGGCTCACCTCGCAACACTTCACCACACGCCACCGGGTATAATCAAGTATGATACAAGAAGTTTAAAAGGAATTCAGGATGCTTTAAACTAGTTTTTTTGCAACCAAACACGTGCAAGTTGTCCGTAAGCANCTCCTGCTGCGTGCACCGAGAATGTACAGCAGTGAGCAAGCGCCAGCTCACCTCGCAACACTTCACCACACGCCACCGGGTATAATCAAGTATGATACAAGAAGTTTAAAAGGAATTCAGGATGCTTTAAACTAGTTTTTTTGCAACCAAACACGTGCAAGTTGTCCGTAAGTACGCACTCCAATGGGGAAAGAGAATACTTACCAAGAATCATCAAGCCTTGTGTGGCTAAAGTGCACATTAACAAAAAAAAATGTTTGGAAACTACATAGCTACCAAAAAAAAATTAAGGTAAGAACACAAAAAAAATCTTGTAAGCTTTGCAAGAAAATGCTTGAAGTGTACGGGATATATGAAGTATTCGGGAGAAAAATAAAACAAGGCAAGACTAGACAAAACAACTGTAACCTACCGACGGAAATCCTGTAGAATTACAACAATATTTGCAGTAACTATCAAGTTATTTTCCTGCAAAATCACAAGCTACTCTTAGGACTTCTACAAAGTAGTTTGTCTCCTTAATGATAACCTGTAGTTGTTATGGTATAAAAATTACAGGTCCGTTAGGACCACACGGAGCACATTTAACGATGCTCAATCAGACATGTCACAACCTACCTATGACTTTGAAAATTCCCACTAGGGTGACGAGAATCGAACCCGGATTAGAAGCAAGTGCACTAACCACTACGCTACGGATGCACCCATACGTTGTTTTATTTTAATGCGTTTTTCGTCCTTCCAATAATTTCAACTTGTGTTAGGGCAGCGGTGGCGTAGTGGCCAGGGCGCCCGCCTCCCACTACGGCGATCCGGGTTCGATCCCCGGCGGGTTCACTCCCGGATTTTCGCATGTGGGTTTTCTCGGGGTACTCCCGCTTCCCCACCCTTGCATTCCAGCGCCGCTCCATTCTAGGGTTTCAATTCTGTCATGCTCGGGGATGACGGTCACCTACGGGTCCCAGCTGGAAAGACCGTCATTCGGAGGGTGTTTCCTTGCCCTGGGTGCACTCCCCACACGCCATATATCTACTTGTGTTAATATCCGGTATTTTACCTTCGAAAGAGAACAGCGCGTTTTTACCGAGCTCGCGGTGGAACTTCAATTAGTTCGACATTTAATTACAAGGAGTATGTTGTCCCACGTAAAAAAAAAAAAAAAGAAGCAACTTTGTACATACGGGATAAAATGAATGCGGCCGACAACTGTTGAATTTTTCTGGGAGTTTGTATTTTCTTTATCCCTGCATTCTGTCGCTTATTTTTGCCACTTATCACATTTTATTCAGAGGAAGTCATGCGAAACCATGCGAATGTACTCCGTATTTTGCAACACACTTTTTACTTTTGCTGTCTAGAGAAACGTTATCGAATACAAAATATGTATGAACACTTCTCAAAATATTTAAAAGAAACTTACATATTTGTACTATCGCACCTAAAATCACAAAAAGTTACAAAACTTGGCCTGTACTGTTACAAAATTAATGTTGCGAACTCGTAGCTTGGGGGAACACATTATTGTCCAACCACTCAAAATGGACTTTGCCCTGTCATCCAAGGAAAGAAGTAAACCTCACCATAAGTGGATTCTCGGAAATGATCTTAACTTGAGCTTCTAAGATGGCATCAGCAGTTAACTGAATATCATTATTTCTGCAAGAATTTATAGAACACCAGTACAGCTGTTCCTCTTGTAAGTTTGCAAATACGACGTTCACAGGATTTTTTTGTACATTTACAAAAAATTGTTTTCATACAATAAAATTTAGGTCCGCTTACAAAAAATTTTGTTTATATGTGTATGTATGTATATGTGTGTGTATATATATATATATATATATATATATATATATATATATGTGTGTGTGTGTGTGTGTGTGTATTTATACATGTAAATTCATTATCGCGACTTGTCATTTCAATATGTTCCAAAAAAAAGTTATGCTTTTGTTTTCTGCGCAATTGTGATAGTCGAGTTAAAATAATTTAAGCTTAAATTCATTATTTGGTTTTACTGTAATCCACTTTCTAAACTTTAAGCCCCCGAATTCGCGGTTCATGCCCTTTAATGACCAATTTTAAAATACTTCACACAACTACGAAATTAAAGTCTATAAACGGTTTTATATTAGTCATAATAGAATTTAGTGCCTAAAAAAGCTGCAACAACATTTATCGAAATGTTATACAGTTTAAAGTGCAACCCTCCTCGAGTCGGGTAGGCTTTTCTCGGAATATGTGGAATTCCCAGAAGTGATGAGAGACACAAGCTGTTTACAATATCTGTGTAACAACACAAACTTATTTCGTTATTCACACAAATGCTATTCTTCCAAATTAACAAATACTGTAAATTTACATAATATAACTTTCTAACTCAACAAAATTTTGTAATTATGCAAGAATTTGTCAGTTCCAGTTACAAAAAATTTTTACAGTGTGCCGCCAGTTGGATTTTCTTGGATGCTTCACGAATTTAGATGGCCGCTTATGCTTTGTACGATTACGTTATTAACGTCCCATCACTTGACAGAATATTACAGCACTAAGTGGACGTTAGAAAATGCATTACTTCTACCTCGCGTCGTTATATTCAGTTAAATGCGCTGAAATATGTCAAAGCCCGTCATAACATAGATGGGGCCGCTGTGCTCGTGTGGATAGCGCAGCAGCTTCACACCAAGGCGATCTGGGTTTGATTACCGGTGCACTTACCAACGGCGTAAAAAGCATGTTTTTTTTTTTTTTTTCAGTGGAGGTCTATTCTATTGTTACATAGGACGCCTAAGGGGCTTATCTGAGTTCGTGAGTGACGTAGCCCTTAATAAAAATAAAGTAACTACATTTGATTTCTAATTTATTCGCACAGCTATTATTTACAGCATTAAATCATCTGTATCCACTATAACTCTTTTTATTTAACAGTGAGTGCAATATTTAATGTCTATTTCAACTCTATTTACGTCCTTCTTAATTGTCTCCGTTTGGTTACAGTCAATTCATACTCATTATTAACACGTTTTCAGTCTATCTGTTACCGTCATTTGTAACGTCTTTCACTCACGCATCTAGTCCAATAGTCCAACCTGCCAACCGCACCCTTCACTGCTTGATACTCGCAGTCGCAAATTTCCCTTCGACTGGTCATTTCTCTCGCTGCTCGTCTTCTATCTCTCGGAACTCAGCCACTCTTTCTCTCATCAACTACTCGGCTCGGAGGCCTGTCGCATTCTTTATGTCGTTCGCCCTGACCATCTGGAAGGTTCAACGCACCCCGAGTCATGCTGAGAGAACGAGGTCAGTAATACAGAGCATCCTTCAGATAAACGCAGAAATCCTATCCGCCGAAGGTCAGGAGCGGCGAGTCGACAAAGGGTTATCGCGGCAGAATGCCTCCATAACTCAAACTGCCGGTAGGATTATCGCTCAACTGTCATTCAAACATCCCTTAGTGACTCGCTGCCCCGCTATCATATCGCTACTCTGTCCTTCTCTTCCGCCCGTTCGCGCGGGTGGATAAGCAGGAGCGCGTAATAGTATTTTATTGTTATCATACCGCTATGGCTTCTACGCCCATGCCAAATAGCGAGGGAACGAGGCCTCGGCGATCGAGCTCCTGCCTTGGATTTATTTAGAAACCAATCTGTTAGGGCATTTATTTCTGTTGAGTTTCAGACACTACAGTAATAATCTTAGACTGCCAGCAATTTCCTCACGTTATACTTCTGTGCACTCGTATAGAGTTATTAATAACTTACTGATCCTGATCGTACGTATTAAATAATAGAAGCACTCCATCGTTACCAAGTCACATTTTATAAATTTAATTTTAAAAATCATTTATTGCCACTTTTAACAAGTGTGCTAGTTAACCACTTTGGATTTTTAATATTTTTTTTTTTTGTACTGCATTTGTAGTTATTTAATGTNATTTTAAAAATCATTTATTGCCACTTTTAACAAGTGTGCTAGTTAACCACTTTGGATTTTTAATATTTTTTTTTTTGTACTGCATTTGTAGTTATTTAATGTATCATAGTTTTCGAACTTATTGCTACCCGTTATGCATTGTAGAACAGTTTCTTGTAATTGTTTTGACAGTTGGTGTTTTTCCTTCTTTAACTTTCTACAATAATGCCTTTCTTGTGGCCTGCATTGCCTTGTGACGTTCATTTCATCCCGAATGCATACCATTAATCATCCGCGGTATTGAAGTGGAAGTAATAATGTGAACTGAACATAGATGTCTTAGTATTTTACACAGAAGTAACAGTGTAAAGGAACTGTAGTAGGAAGTGATCCAGGAGTCCGTGGGGGTCGTCATAAGTCTATGTGGGGTCTGTGGGGGTCGTCATAAGTATGTGGGGTTCGTGGGGGTCGTCATAAGTCTGTGGGGCCCGTGGGGGTCGTCATAAGTCTATGTGGTGACCGTGGGGGTCGTCATAATTATATGTGGGGCCCGTGGGGGTCGTCATAAGTCTATGTGGGGTCCATGGGGGTCGTATAAGTCTGTGGGGGTCGTCATAAGTCTATGTGGGGTCCATGGGGGTCGTCATAAGTCTATGTGGGGTCCGTGGAGGCCGTCATAAGTCTATGTGGGGTCCGTCCCCTTTCAAACCCACTTCGACCTGCTATGTTACCGTGTTCGCAATCGTGTGCTGAACCAAGGTTTTTGTGGCGGCCACAAAGTGATGGATATTCTTCTCGCTAAATGTATTTGTGGTGAACAAAAAAAGGAAGGCTACAAACATTGTTGTGCTCACCACAAAAATGTTTGGCAGAGTGAATACTAACGAAATATGGACACGTTGCAAATTAATGGAGATTATGACCGGTGCTGTACACAGCAAGGCATCAGTGCCCAGTTTTCTTCGTGGCTGATCTGACTCGTGGAATTTTCTACGCCTCTTTGACATGAATGGTCAATGCATACAGTGAACACCAAAATTTTTCTTTTTTTGCAAAACCTGAAACTGTGAATTAACACGTTCAGTCTCATATTAATTTCTGTGTTCAAGTGTTGCAACCACGTAATGTTTTGGCGTGCCCTGTACTTGTGTTCAGTACTTGCCTTGCAACCAGCGAACACGCTGCGTGCTCGATGACTTTGGCATTAAGGAAAATCCGTAGTTGTCAGTTTTGAACGCCTCAATGTCACGTCTAGCTATATGGAAGTATTAAGACGGGGCCTCCTAAGGCTGCCCATAAGTAGCCGAATTGATCGCAATTTAGATCTGTATCAGTAGGGTGTTACTGCATGTGATGAAGCCAATGGATTAAACTACAGATGCCACTTTGAAGTGTTTTACTCTCCCTTAAGGAAAGTACGCAGGAATGGAATAGGTTAAAAGTAAAAAGTGGCGTTCCTGGAAAATAAAGCTTATTCCCAGACTATGTATTTACTGAGATACGTGTAAATGCGCAAAAACACTGATTTAAGACAATATTTTACTAGGAGGTCCCTTAACCATTTGGGTTATAAAGGTGTTGAAAATGTCACAAATCACATCAGCCATAAGGAAGACTGGGCACTTACTGTGTACAGTAACGTGGTAACTGGAGACTGGGCACTTGCTGTGTACAGTAATGTGGTGACTGGAGACTGGGCACTTGTTGTGTACAGTAACGTGGTAACTGGAGACTGGGCACTTGCTGTGTACAGTAATGTGGTGACTGGAGACTGGGCACTTGCTGAGTAACATGGTGACTGGAGACTGGGCACTTGTTGTGTACAGTAACGTGGTAACTGGAGACTGGGCACTTGTTGTGTACAGTAACGTGGTAACTGGAGACTGGGCACTTGTTGTGTACAGTAACGTGGTAACTGGAGATTGGGCACTTGTTGTGTACAGTAACGTGGTGACTGGAGACTGGGCACTTGTTGTGTACAGTAACGTGGTGACTGGAGACTGGGCACTTGCTGTGTACAGTAACGTGGTGACTGGAGAACTGGCTGTGTACAGTAACGTGGTGACTGGAGACTGGGCACTTGCTGTGTACAGTAACGTGGTGACTGGAGACTGGGCACTTGCTGTGTACAGTAACGTGGTGACTGGAGTGAAGGGTTCTGTACTCTTATTCAGGTTATTTTGTTTGCTGCTCAGTATTCAGAAAGAGCTGAAAATCATGCATTGGAATTTGAGATGTAACGAACAGCTATCATTTTCGTTTCTACTGTGAGACTGCGAGGACTGAAGGCAGAATGCCGTGACTTGTTTCTTTCTGGCATATGCGTAATTTAAAGTTAAAAGTGAAGTTTCCTATTCACCAACTACCACGTGTTCGTCTCCCAGTAGTTCCATGGACTGACTTTTATCAGGTCATCTAGCTCTTGTTGTAGCGTTCCTGCTCGTATCCAAGGAACAGTCCGTTCACGGTACATTCGTACTCTGAATAAGCGCCTTTTAAGAATCACATAATTTATGGTATATTGTTTCTTAGATAAATTATATATCACAAGCGTTTTGTACGTCCTTTAACTTTAATGCATACTTTCTTTAGTTTTTTTTATAATTTTCTTTTATGTTTTGTTTATAAATTACAATATTTATTTCATATTCCACTTAAATTTAAAAGAGAAAAAGAGAAGATATATGTTAATAATGGCTATTAAAGCGAGTTATTTCATTATTGNTTCCACTTAAATTTAAAAGAGAAAAAGAGAAGATATATGTTAATAATGGCTATTAAAGCGAGTTATTTCATTATTGTTAAAGTAAACTTTTTTACCATATTTATGTTTTTAGGGATGCATTACATTGTTATGTATAAAATTTTTATTTTCGAACGTGCGTGTCTAGCACACAAATACTGTGCGTTGGTTTCTCCTTGGCATTTTCTTCCTTCCAGGCCCGTTTAAATTTTGCTTACGTGTGGTAGGAGAATATACAGGATGTATCAGTACAGCGGTTACAAATTTTCAGGAGAGATAGAGTACACCTAGACGATCGGAAATCACATAGCAATGCATGGTCGGAAACGCTTTCCTGGCGCGGTAGTGACGACACAAAACAACGTCAGATCTTCAATGCGCCGGAGATGTGAAGCCTGCATCACGGCCCGGGGTCGTCATTTCGAACACCTTCTTTGATTTTTGCTGTACTAAGAAAATAAACATGTTTGCTCACCCTGTTCGTGTCCTTCCTTTCTTGTGTTTTGTGTCGTCACTACTGCGTCAGGAAAGCGTTTCCGACCATGCATTGCTATGTGATTTCCGATCGTCTAGGTGTACTCAATCTCTCCTGAAAATTTGTAACCACTGTACTGATACACTCTGTATAGTGCGTAGTCCTAAAGTAAAACAGCAGTGCTTCAGAAAAGTTGGAAGTAACTATGAATAAACTACACTGGCATGCCAAAAGTCATTGGATAGCATTATGTAAAGGTAATAGCAGGTGGCGCCACCATGTGTCAGTTGTGCTCTGACATCACGTGTCCCCACAACGATAGGATGCTTCAGCAGGATGATGCACCGTGTCATCGGCCCAAGTTGTCCAGAATTGTGTCGAGGTTCATTCTGGAGAGTTTCAGCGATTGCTGTGGCCGCCCCGCTCGCCCTATAAGAACCCCGTCTGGTATTTATGGGACTTGGGGTGGTCCATTCTCACCCAAGATCCTGCACCTACAAACAGGAGGAAGCTGTGAGTAGCCATCCAGATAGCATGGACCATCATCTCTCCACAGGTGTTTCGTCCACTTGTGGAATCGATGCCACGACGAGTCGCTGAACTTCGCCGGGTGGCCTGCACCATACTAGACCTGTATTCCATGGCTTTTGGCATGTCAGTGTGTATCATGAATACGGTACGGTGTCCGTGGGTCCGTAAATGGTACATCTACACCAACAGGAAAAAAACTGCTGAGGTGGTTAATCACGTGTTATGTGAACCGATCTTATGCGTGTGACTCTGCCAGGAGTGAAGCTGGAGTCACAACAGCACGACGAGAATGACACAACAGTCCCGGCACGAAGAAACATGTACACAGACATCGCAGTAATCACCAAGGTCTGTCGGATAAAACAACAGCTCCGACAGAACGACAAAAGTAGATTCTATTTACAATTTTCGTCGTGTTGGGCTCGTCGGGATGCGCAAAGAATGAGAAAACAACGCTACAAATATTCTTGCATATTTTACAACCGTAGAAAATAATAAACGAAGTAACTTTATGTCAAAATCACATTTCTGTTTGTTTTTTAATGTGTTGTTTTCGTATGCATTCAACTATTGTGAAAAGCACAGAATCATTCTCTAGATCGTGATTTTTGTGTCGTAATAGTGGGATGTTATTCTAGTAACTTGCCATGTTAGCATTTTCGAACGGCTAAATACAACGCTATTCGGATATATATTTTATTCAGTGCCCACAACACCAGAACAGTATCATATGAAATTCAGTCGTGTCCTGATACCGTGTCGTGTTCGTATGCTATTGTGACGCCGACATAAGACAAATTGAACCTGGTGGATGCATAAAACGGACCTTAAAGGTTTTTCAGTGCCTAATTATTTAATGTATTTTTAAGAAACAGTTCACTGTTTGTGACATAATATCAATAAAAACTCGACACAAATGCATATCACTTTGAAAATCTTTTTCAACTACTTTTTTGTACACAATTGTAATCATTTTAACCTTAAATTTTCTGCCAAACAAATTTTATAAAATTGTGTAGACTCAGTTTTTGATTTCAGCTGAAGTGCTTCTTGAAAGCATAGGAACGCCACAAAGAAATTTCTTTAAAGTCAATCATTGTGTTTTCCTACAATTGAGCTATTTTTCATTTAAATTTTATTCTTAAACTTAAAATAAAATTATCGGCGAACCACTCAAAAAATTTTCGCGGCATTTTTTGTTTTATTCAAATTGCATCAACGGTTGATTTGAACTGTAGTCAGGCATGCTAATTAGCAATTATGCAGAAATTTTGAAATTTTTACGGCAAAATATTAAAATAAAAATTCCCGTATGTGCAGTTTTTTAGTTTTTGAAAAATTAATAGCCAACCTCCCGTGACGCAGTTGGTTGGTGCACCGCCGGTCTGGGATGCGGAAGGTTCTGGGTTCGAATCCCAGGTAAGGCATGGGTGTTAGCTTAAGTTAGGTTATAAGTCAGTTATAAGTTAGCCGTCCCCTGATAAGCCTTCAGGCATAACACCGGGGGACGTTGATAAGGCCTTTCCAATTGTAAATTAATTTTCCACTTCTTTTTTTTTACTTGTAACACCATATTTTTTCACACTTAAACCGCGTTAAGGCTGCGCACTACACATGAAGTATCTCCCAGTATTCGAGAAAAGAGAAACACTTGTAGGGTATTGAGTAATGTTGATTGGCGTCGCGTGTTCCAGATGTGGATCTTCTCGCTCGGCAGCACCCTGAAGCTGGGCCGGCCCGACCTGCAAGCTCTGGGTTGTGACCTCCAGTCGGCGCTCGGCCTGATGACCCAGCCCTACCCCAGTCGTCGAGCCTCCCTCATGAACCTGTTGGACGTGAGTGTCTCGCTCGTCATTAGCCGCCTTTGTGTCGGCAGCCGCTCCTTATCCCCTCCCCCCTCCTTTCTTTCTCCATCACCAGCCAGAACACCACCACCTCCATACTCCCTCTACTGTTTCCTTAACGTGCCTAAATTGACTTCCCCACTACAGTGCAAACACTTGCTTTCACATTAGTTACGACAAGGTATGTAACTTCGCATTTTTTTAATTTGCTTTATATGTTTTTCCCACGTTGTTACAAAACAAAACATTCCTTACAGCATAATTTCACGGCAAGGAAAATAACAACATGAATGTTTTTTTCAGTTCAAAACTCCTCCCCGCACTTGTAGATCTCCAGAGGAGCGACTAATTGTACGGGGCGACTGATGTTGGACGCCAAAAGAAATTCGTAAAATAACTGTTCCAATTCTTGTTTTACTTCCTGGCAGGATCTTGGTAATATTGGCTTAGCCACGGTTGTCCGCATTGTTGAGACAGCGAAATATCATCAACATTACATTCGGTTTGTTCTTGGGATTGTGAACCTCGTGCGATGTTTTTCAAGTTTCATTAGGTTTTCTTTCTTCCGTCTCTTAAATAAATATTCCTGTAGTTCATTCCTGTATGTGGCGTATTTTCTTTAATCCAATCATGGGTTCTGGGCCACTAGGAACTATCTCAATTCGCCTCGTCCATGCGTTTCGCGTTCTGCGTGAAATTTAGAATCCCTGCCGCCATCCATAGCATTCTACACTAAGATCTCCATCTTGAGTCTTCGATGTCTGGTATCCATATTCTGTAGGTAGCACTTTTCGCTCCTCTTGCTTCCGGAGGTGATACCCTGGGAACGACTACTCGAGTCAGTGTGGTCCACGAGTCAGGGAAGTCCTTGCCACCACAGCAGTGATGAGTGAAGAGCTGTTGCTAATATGCCAGTGATTCGCTGCATCAGGATAGTGAGCCCAAGAACTTCTATCACGTGGTCACATACAAAGGCTTTGTGCCGATTTATACAGCTGTACACCCAGCCTAACTGCCGTAGGGCCAGGCCATATTTTTGCAGGGGTTATGCATTCACAGAGGTATTTGAGGAATCAGGTACCTACCAAGCCTGCGAGTAATTCAAGGTCGGGTAACGTAACCACGCGACTGGTGACAATCTGTTTTGTGCTACAAGCCAGCTATAGTAAAAGTGTCATTCTTGTACTCAGTTCTGATGAGCAATACGGCACCGTATGACAAGCTCTTTCGTCTTCCGGAAGTGTCGCAGAATGAATGAACGAACCAATGGTGCTCTTGGGTTCAAATTCTGTACTTGCAGGAATCGGTATGGTCGAAAAATCAGCAATGATCGAGGTCCAAGTTTGCCATACAGAGGTGAGAAGTTCATCCCGCGTATTGCTTCTGTACCATGTATCCTGTAAACGTACACTGAAGAGCCAAAAAAACTGGTACACCTGCCTAATATCGTGTAAGGCCCCCGAGCACGCAGAAGTGCCGCAAGACGACGTGGAATGGACTCGACTAATGTCTGATGGTATGCAGGAGGCAATCCACACCATGAATCCTGCAGGGAGGTCCACAAATCCAATCTGCGCCAATTTAAGAAAGGGTTGCACGTCTGTCACGTTTAATGATTCTCGTCAGTCGTCTTTGTCCCGTTCTTTCACGATCTTTTTCCGGCCGCAGCGATGTCGAAGATGTGATGTTTTACCGGATTCCCGATATTCACGGTACAATAGTGAAATGGTCGTACGCGAATATCCAAATGTTATCGCTACCTCGGAGATGCTATGTCCCATGTCTCGCGCACCGACTATAACACCACGTTCAAACTCACTTAAATCTTTATAACCTGCCATTGTAACAGCAGTAACCGATCTAGCTGCCAACCGTATCGCGTTACTCTGATTGGTTCCATACCTCTGTTATTTGCATACGCACGCCTATACCAGTTTTTTTGGCTCTTCAGTGTATATTTACCACAATCTATAATGAGAATACTCCAAGTGTCGTTGAATGTTTCGATCAACTGCATTACTCGTTTCGTAGCCGGTGTCTTCTGCAGTTCATCCAGTGGACACAGATTGTATTTGTGGACTGCCCTGCAGGATTCATGGTGTGAATTGCCTCATGCATACCTTCAGACATTAGTCGAGTCCATGCCACGTCGTCTTGTGGCACTTCTGCGTGCTCGCGGGGGCCCTACACGATATTAGGCAGGTGTACCAGTTTTTTTGGCTCTTCATTGTACAAACGGCTGTTTCGCCTCTGTTTTTTTTAAGTACTCTGTGTCCAATGGATTTTGATTTGGTGTCCCAGTCGACACGCAAAGCTGGCGCGTCTCATTTCATTTCGCGTCCTCCGGCGCTACATTGTCTCACGATAGTTCTTGAATTGGACGCCCGTGTCGCCATTCGCATTCGATTTGGTTAACCATTTCTGACCCACTTGAATTTACGGTTTCAGGTGTTGCAAACAAAAAAAATTATGGTTCGTGCTGTACTTAAGTCGACAAAGCAATTGTTTCGTTGTCAGTTGTAGGCTATATGTTCGGCTACAGATACATGGACCAATTGCGACCTAGTCCAGTAATACGTTTTGCGAATCATTTACCCACAGGTAAGATCATTGGTCATTGAACTTCGCTGTCTGCAGTACAGACAAAAAATTATTTTTGCGTGCTACACGATTGTGTACGGTGGGTCTGGATGGGTTAAGCAGACTCGCAAAGTCGTAATAAATGGTAATGACATCATTGTCATCCTCAACACTGAAAATGAAATGATCCATAAATGTTTTTTTCGTCTAACCGCTTTGCGGCTGTAGGGTATCTTTTGCTGAACCTATTAGCCAGTCCCTGAGCGAGGAAGACTGAAGGAAATTGTTGCATGTCAGCCTGAAAACCAGACTTGTAAATCTTTAGGTGACATTATCGCCGGTGTTTCGCCAACTTTCATATCCTCCTCGGTGCAGAACCAATATAATCTGCTCGTCTTAGTCCTTTCTTCCTAACTTAAGCTGTAAAAAAAGCGTAAGTGGCATCTCCCATTATAACCTGTCAATAATATTGCAAACTCAAGCCGTATTTGAATTGACACATTTAGTTTACTAAAATGTCATCTGGCACGAATTAGTCGAGTATCGGTATTTGTGGAATATGAGTTTTAATCACTACGCCCAGCATTGAATGACCCAGAGTTAACATCACACACTGCTTCACCTATTATAATGTTGTGCTAGTTTCTATAAAATCTGAACTGCGTAATTCATACCAGGTAAGAAGGTGAATAGAGAAACTTTTCCCGATAAAAGCTTCTCTTCGTGGTGGTATACAGAGTTGTTCTTTCGTTCCGTATTAATTAAGGTAGGTGCGCGCAGTATGTAATCTCTAGTAAGCGATGTTGTCCATTAGCCTATAGAGAAGCCCTGCCTTATTTCAAAACTTTTTTTAACGTCCTGTATTTTGTGGGGGTCCCTAACTTCGTGTTCAGTTTACAATTTTTTTTTTCTCCCGTTATGACATTGGGGCTCAACCAGCTCATTGTTCAAACGTTCTTTGAGTTCCCTGAGGGTAATGTCGAAGTGTGAACTGTCCCTCCCATGCCTTCCCTTCCTTGTGACAGGGCAGGCCTTTGAGAAATAACATCATCTTCGACACTTTCCTCACTGTAAAATTTTTTGTACCTTTACGAGAACAATATTTGGAAACCCAGTTGCCAAAAAAAATCCTTTGTAGAACTACAAACAGTTTTCTTGCAAAATCTGCAAAACATATATTTGCGATATTACAAATGGTGGGCTTGTATTACAACTTACGTTACTTAGAAGTGGACATGAATTTTTTTTTCTTCTGGAAAACAAATGGGATGAATTGATAATGGAGAACAGGAAAAAAAATTATCACAAAATGTAATTCAAGAAAAAGAAATACCACCTTGTCAGCCGGGGACCAGCGCCCACTTCCGCCACGTCACTACCGCACACACTTAACCACAAGACCGACTTGGCTTACGAACTTCACAATCAGTTTTGTATTAAGTATAGTGGTAAATACCTAACAAATATCAGTGAAGTTATTCTATTAAGAAGAACGCATTTATTTCATTTGAAGAGTTCTGTGTGGATATGAAATATTAACATTAACAGTTAATGAGTAATAGCGTCACGTGTTTCTAAAATCGTCGTCGTTTTATAATGATTATTTGAGTTGTTTTAAGTGTTTTAAGTTATTCAAACTTGCAATACATTTCTTGTTGCCCGCAAATTCACTTTGCATCGATCTCCCCCATGTTTTATGTACAAACAGCCATATACGGTTTTACGTTGTTGAGTGTCCGCCATTTTGCTTGAGCTCGGGGATACGGGTCACCATAGTGCAAGCATTTATTGAGGTATATTACAAACTTACAATTACATTACAATTGCAAATACAATTACAATCTTGTAGTTTTACAAACGATTAATTAAATTTTTGTACTGTTACAAACATTTGTAAAATTTTTAAACAATTTCTCAGTAAAAATCACAAATTTTTTTATAGTGTTCAGGTCAAGGAGCCTCTCTTGTCATGTGGGTCTCATTGTACGCAGTTGAGTCGATTCTAATTTTTAAAAAAAGTATAGAATATTTCAATGCAGATATTTTATTTTTGAGGACAGGAAAGAAAGTCTATATTTTGTTGCAAATTCATAAAATCTGTCACTGAAGCAAAAATGTTGTCATTGAAAAGTGCTAAAGTTGGCAAAAATCGCAGTAAGTAGCCTTGTGTTTACGACATTTGTTCCTCTGTAAAACAGTGTTTTAAACTATAGCGACATGCAGCATCTTTTCAGAACAGATGACTGTATTAAAACCCGATATTCACAGCTTAATATTCCGAGGAAACAGAAGACGAGCGAAGCTTGTTCACGGTATTTCCCGTCGACGTCACATTGCTTCCAGCAGTTTGGCCTGACCGCCGGTGAATGAGACGAAGACGGAGCAAAGGAGGAATACAAGGGTGGGGGGGAAACTGACCGCCGGTCAGCGGCAACGTCCGCCACGTTTAACTTGTGGTTTCCGGTATCGAAGACAAAAGAAAATCTAACACTTGCTGTGCTTGAAGCTGACACAGCGTCTGTTTCTCTATGACAACCACCAGACAGCGGAGCGATCTGGACGGCTCTTGACGTCGAGGTCTTGAGAGCCGAATTTAAGCTCGAGTGGTGTGAACGTTTCTTAACTTACGATCAGTAGCACGGTTTACGAGTCAGTTACACGGTTTACGAGTCAGTTGCACGGTTTGCGAGTCAGTTGCACGGTTTACGAGTCAGCTACACGGTTTACGAGTCAGTTGCATGGTTTACGAGTCAGTTGCACGGTTTACGAGTCAGCTACACGGTTTACGAGTCAGTTGCACGGTTTACGAGTCAGCTACACGGTTTACGAGTCAGTTGTATGGTTTACGAGTCAGTTACACGATTTACTAGTCAATTGCACGATTTACGAGTCAGTTGCGCGGTTTACGAGTCAGTTGCGCGGTTTACGAGTCAGTTGCGCGGTTTACGAGTCAGTTACCCTTAGGGAATGTGACTGGGCACTGAGCCCCACAGTTCACAGTACTAACCAGAAACAACCTTCCCCTGCGTTATCCACACAGATTTGTACACTGAGTGTGAATGCGGTAATTATGCTCATAGCAAATATGTAATCGCCAAAGAATATTCATGCGAGAGTATGTTCTTCTAAACAACAGACCATTCAGTGATGAGCAGTCTTCCAAAAAAAAAATATATAACATGTTGGTAAATGTCATAGATATAATAGAGGCCTACGAAATTCACGGTCAACCAAACGTTTTTGAAATAAACCTTAGAAAAATGTCACTGCTTCTACGTGCATGTATTTTACCGGGCACGCTGACTGGCGTACGCCCAGTTAAGTTGGTAACGACAGACGGAAATTATTTCCACGTCTCAACGTTGAACTAAAAGCGCTTTCTGGTTTTTTTTTTTTTTTTTTTTATGAATGTAAGCGCAAGAATTAGCAAACTTGTGGAAATATGCGCTTTGGTTATAATTTACCAGTTTTACTTGACCAATGCTTGAATGAAGTCGACAATGTTAATTTAACATTCAGTGGGAGAATACACAACGTGCATACAAATAGGTCTTGAGCAGGGCTTTATACGTAAAAAGTGCTCAGGCTACCGTGAACAGTCTATATTTGTTACTGTATTAGCTAGACTTCACTGCTATGTACCTGCATGAGCGCAATTCTTGATTTAATTGGCCATCGGCAACTATACGGGCGTGTTTTTTTTTTTTACGTGCACGGCAGGCAGCTTTACTTGAGACAGGTTGCTCAACCGTTGAGCCTTTAATATCGGCTGAAGGCGTCACTCAAGTTGCCGGACAATGGCAGAGTTAAAACGAGCACAGAACGGCTTGGAATTAAGTTTGCAGCTACGGAATAATACGAATTTCGCGTGCCCGCGGGATAGTGGCGTACTCGCAGCTAACGGCGAACTGAACTTTTTTTGAAATCCCTTCTTACTATCTACTTGTATTCACAACATAGCGTATATTTCCGCCATGTGTAAAATGGACATTGCCATGGACCAGATCACTTTATTCATGCGTCTGCCCTAGTGAAACCGTGGAATTGTTGGTTAAGTGAATACTTCACAAATGTTACACTTACACGCCTTTAAAAAAAACCGGAAATCAAAATAAATAATTTCAGTCTTCACAAATGTATTCACAACAATTTTAATCGAACGGTAAGNAAAAAAAACCGGAAATCAAAATAAATAATTTCAGTCTTCACAAATGTATTCACAACAATTTTAATCGAACGGTAAGATGTGGAACTACTTTCGTTCCGTCGTTGCCAACTGTACCGGGCTTGTTCCAGCCCAGTACCTGCCCAGGATTCGTGCAGGTAGGGGCACAGCGACATTTTTTTTCTGAAGTTAACTTCCGAAGTGCACAATCAGTCGCGGTAGCTCTGCACCCCGGCCTTGAAGCCACTGTTGCACGCGACTCCGGCACGCGGAGGCTGTATCCGGTGTCCGGCCGGGAAATGGCGTTTAAAATGTTTTCCATTACCGCCCGGGAGTTCCTCCTCGTGTTTTATATATTTCCTGTTCTGTGTTTTTTTTTTTTTTTTTTTTTTTTTTTTCCCCACGCGCCGAGCTCCATCTCATCTGTCCCGTTGTCTGGCGCTCAAAAAAATTGTAAAATAATTGCACTTTTTTTTACCACGTGTTGTGAGGAAAAACATGATCCTTCCCTGCAATTACTGCCCATATCCTCACACTTTTTTTGAATCGAACATTTTCAAAATCGCTCCATGTATGACTTGTTTGGGTTGGTTCCTGAATGTGTCACGTGACATAAGGGTTCGATATTTCTGTTGGCATGAAAGTATATTATTTTTCGTTAAATTTAACTTTTACTTATCTTTTATGTATAAATATTATTATTTAAATTATAATTGACGTGATTAAAACCAGAGAGAAAATGTGTATGTTGGTAATGTTGTTGGATACGGGGAAGAAGATAGAAAACACGCATATAAGAAAACGTATGTAATAATATTAAGAGACCATAACAGAGTGAGGTTATGTAGTAACCACAACACAACACAGACTGGGCGCCAAGCGCACACACGCAAGACCTCTGGCGGTCAATGCTTGAACTAGTGCTTGTCCCGAATATTCACAACAGGTAATGCTTATTAGAAATGTTATTGAAGTGAGTGCAATCGAATGCGATGCGTTGTCTCTCTGGAGTAATCTTGTTGACTTGGTTGAGCTTTTTCTTTTTTTTTGTACGATGCGGAATAATAACGTGAAAGTAGAACTTCAGCAGGGCTTCAGGAAAGTAGGAAGCGACCGTCAATGAGCAGTATACGGTGTTGTGTTGTGACTGTGATACCGTGAGGGCATTCTACTAGAGTGACTTCTGATGTTACGTCAATGCCCACCAATAATATAACTTTCCACGACGGTAGTTCATTAGGTTTCTTGCCTTCAGATTTCGCATGACAGATCGTGTTGTGAAAGCTTGTGACGTTTAGCCCGCGCAAAGTGAGAATGGGTAAGGAATTTAATTATGACGTCATAGACGTGTTTGTGTAAATCGTGAGAATTTTAAACGCTTGGTCTTGAATTGCGAAATCCAATTTTATTTCAAGTGTGATCGTCATTTCTATGTTTCCTCATGTTTAAAGTTATATTATTAATTATGTTCAAATGTCGTGGTAGTCGCATGCGTTTTCCATGCTGTACACTTTTAAAGAATGTTCTGTATTTGTACTTTGTGAACTAGTTGCGAAATAAATTTTTGTAACATTACAAATTAAGTAGACTGAACTTCCAACACCTTAGTGTGGAATGTGTAAAACTAATTTTGAGTTAAAACAAGCAAGTGTTTTCGACATCAAGTTTATTATCAATGTTGAGTTACGTGAACAATTTAGTATGTTTTCTAAAATAATGTGTTGTAATTATGCGATCATATTTCAGCTGTAGACCTACAAGAACATCTTTGCCAACTAGTTCACAAAGAATTGTTTGTTACAAATACAATTTATTTTACTCTGTAGGCGTAAGTTTAGTGCATAGTCTATTCGCTGTTTCTTCGCACTTTTTGTATCTAACCATAGAAAAACCGCCCTATCTATAACGTGCTTGGTTATTTCCTGAATATATAATGTATCACAAGCGTTTTATACTTGTGTTAAGAAAAAAATACAGTAGTTTTGGTTAAATTGAACTTTTAGTTATATTTTATCTATAAATTATAACATTTAATTTATAATTAATATGAGTAAAATCAGAGAGAAAACAGGTGTGTTGGTAATGCCTAGTAAAAAATAGTTCTTATGCACTGAGTGCGCACGAATGAAGTGCTTCGTCCCTTTGGTGTTATTTTCTATACTTGGTTGAGCTTAGTTAGTACGAGGTGGAGGAATATCCTGGAAGTGGAACTTTAATCAGGCTCTCAGAAAAGTTGTAACTAACCGTGAATGGACTATGCGTGAGCATCGCTAACTGGACGTAGTGTAGTCGACTATATTCTGCTAGACGTGTGACCGCTCACGTTGTGCCCGCGTGTCAACTTCCACTCCCGCTTGTTGTTCCCACGACGTCGATCGGCTCCCGGGTAAGTGGAGAAGCGAGCGATAATCGCGCCCCCTGGTCCAGAATAGCGAAGATTTGCATCGCATTCCCGCTGGGGCATTCCAGCGCGCTGGTCGACGAAGCTCGGCTTCGCCACTTGTGCAGGCATTCTTCGTTCTCGCGTCATAATTTCAGATTCAGAGGCATTATTGGAAATGTTTGATTATGGAAAGTATAGAAAATTTACAATTTACTAGCTGTTTAAAACTTTTCAATCTAATTTGCACTGTGTGTTATTTCTTGCTTGCGAAAAGGCTAGTGAACTTATTGATAAAATATAAATATGTTCTCGACTTGTTTTGCAACAATATGCTGTTCACGGCAAAGTGAGCGCTTTTGAGGCCCTAGTTACTTTCAGCCATTTTTTAAATATTTTTTAACCACTTTTTTAAAATAAATATTGCCGTGTGAGTATTAAACACAGTGTGCATATTCCACCACGCACTCGTGAGTTAAACGTCTAAGGCTGAAATAAAATATATTTATTGACTTTCAAAAGTGCTCGCTTTGCCGTGAATAGTCTAGCAATAGTGTTATCTAGCAGATAACACGCAATTAAAATTCAGCAAAAAAATAATAAACAACTCGTAAAATGTAAATTTTATTAATCGTGCATTGTCAGTAATTACTATGATTCCGAGATGATGACGCGCGCAGGCCTCGTGTTTCTTTCTTTTTCCTTTTTTCTTTTCCGTGCATGAGCACACCGGGCGTACGTTCAGTAGTTTCACGGGGAAATGCGTGTTTAAAACGCACTGCGACGCAGTTCACGCGCCGTGTATGCGGGACTGTGGAAGTGCGTCCGCCCTGGGAGCGTACGAGTAGAGAGTTGTACGTAATGCGAGGCTACAACGAGAGATCCTTACCATCTTCGTTTGTTTGTCGAAGCAAGCCGAAGTAGAGGTTCCACGGTACCGCCAACTTCAGAACACACACAGTAAACAACACACTCCCCACTTTGTTATGTTGGTAGCAACGTGGAGGCCTCGCCAGCTGTTATTTTATGTGAGCGGCTTGTGTTTTCTGGGCAACATTGTTGACGTGTCACCTATTCATAGTTATTTCGCATTGAACATACGTTTAAGCGAGTATAAACTGTAATCCCGAAGGTGAAACACTACTTTACAACCAGTTTTATGCGTATATTCAGGAAAATACATATGGCGTGAATAAACAGACGCGGAGTACTCTCGTACGAAGAAGACTCTGCTACCACCATCAAAATTAAAGTATGCAAATCAGTCATGTGTTTATACAATATCTAAAGAGAGAAAGTACGTGATTGTTTATTGTATATTTATGCTATGTGGACATAGTATATACTTTGTTTAAATATGNTGTGGACATAGTATATACTTTGTTTAAATATGCAGAAATTTTTTTAAATTCCGAGGTTGTAAGACTGCAGACCTTGACTTCGGATGTCTTCGGTAAGGATTCGTTTAACCTATTCGAGTTGACTTGGGTTTACAATATAAAAAAATTGCGCGTTAAGACTTATGCAGTAAGCGCTGATCTGGCATACGGAAACACGTCCTCTGTATTTGCAATTTCTAATTCATGTTTTAATTCTTAATTCCAACCAATGAAAACAGGCGACAAGCCTTTCATGTTTACTTTTGTAGCTAACCTCGCACAACCATATTTAAGCAAATCATTTTTCAAAACTGACGTTTTCTATCAGAGAAGCTTATTTTTGTGAACAAATATAATCGTAAACATGTGTACACACACGCCTTTTTAATATTTTTTGTACTTAAATTTCTGTAATTAACAGTTTCCCGTCAACACCGACTGCTCTTTTCTGATTGGTCGCCGCCTCACAAGTTCCACTTAATATTTAAAATAAAACTGTTTCTTTTAACGATTACGGAGTGTCAAACCCCGCAATATTGGATTTTTTTTTATTTTCTGCTTCTACCCTTAAACGTGGATTTTGGATGGATTTTTTTTCGGACGACGTGGCAGAGGGTATAACTTAATGCGTTTTCTGAAATGTGTTCCTTTCGACTGCCGTAGCTATTATGACATCTGTTGTCGCTCCCACAAAATAATCGATCATTTTACTTCGGCTGTTACAAGTTAGAAAATATCAAATGCAGAGAAAGAGTAACAAACGAAGAACATTCATTAATAAATGTGTTATTCATTGTCGTGCCAGACATTATCATGCACCTCGTGAAATCGAATTTGTGGTGGAAAATCCATAAAAATAATTCCAACAGGGACTGTCCCCCTGAAGGAAATCCCAACAACGCACACGACCTGCTAAGTTCCATTGGAAACCAGTTCATAAGATAACACACTTTTAGTTCTTGTGCACACGAAAAAACACAATAATTGAACGCTTACTTTGTCTATTGTAAACGCAGTTGTCTCTGCAAGTACCGCCTGAAGCCGGCCCGAGTTGTTTGCTCATGCGACGTAGGTAGAGACTCGAGGAAGGGGGAGGGGAGGGGTGACGCGAGTCCTCCAGGAATGCGGAGGATGTTTCCTTGTCGTGGGGCGGCCAGGTTATTGCATCCCCCTACTGGTGTCACTATCCTCCACGTGCCTGCTGCCGGGGTCTCCCGAGGACTGCAGTTGGTATTCTTTCACCCCTCTCCCAAACCATTCCTTTCCCTTCGCCCCCTTTCTAATGCCGGCTCCTATATTACTCCNGTTATTGTACTTCTTTTCCCGTACTCGTCGCTGCGCGCCCCTCCCCGCGACTTCCTCCTCGTCGTTTCCTCTCGCAGTTAAGTATCTTGAGTGGTTCTCCGCGGGAGTTGGCAGTGAGCCCGCGTGTGGGCCCCGCCTCGCGTTCCTCCGAGCTACTTCATCTTCCTGCCGCTCTCGCCCAGGGTTCGCTGCGTTCGCATGAAGTAAAAAGTTAATTAAATATTAATGTGCCTCGGCGTTTGTTGTTCTCCCTGAGCCGCCTTTTTTGACGGTCGCGTCGCAAGGGACTTCATTTTTAGTTTTCTGGAACTGTAGTTGAAAAACAGGTGCCGTGTACAATTATTGCTGTGTAAGAGATCTGTTTGGCGAAAGCTTTAAAAGGCGTTCTTAAAAAAAAAAGTAAAAGTGAGTGTATATCTCTGCATAAATATTTCTTGCGAATGACGTTTAAGGGGAATGACGCACTAACGTCTTATATTAACCAACTTGGAACTAGTTTTTTCATAGTATCGAAAAATTTTCACCCTAAGGTCTAAATAATAGTGTCATGTACAAAGACTGACGTACATGGAAAAAACGTGCACAAATGCAGTGACATACAATTTTAGTCTATTCGCGGTAAAGTGAGCATTTTTAAAAGCCCTCTCTTTAGGAATAATAGTCAATAAGTATATTTTATTGTAGCCTTAGACGTTAACTTCCGAGTGCGGTGGAATATACACACTGTGTTCATTACTTACACAGCAATATTTATTTTAAAAGTGCATTAAAGGATTAAAAAAATCGCTGAAAGAAAAAAATTAACTAGGACCTCAAAAGTGCTCTTTTTACCGTGAACAGCGTATAATAATACATCAACTATTAAGTGTTGTATGCAATTTATAAGACACATTCACATGATCGTAGTAGTTATTTTATATATTTTTTGTTGTATTAAGCCTATATTTTGGTCTTTTTATTACTTTATTTAATGTATGTCTGATTTTATCATGTTTGTCATTACATAAAAGTAAATTGCTATTTTATTAAATCTGTTAAGCAACATAATTTTCTCGGAAATGATTTTTAAGGACATTGGCTTCCATTTGGATAAAATCAGTTCAGTCGTTGTGCATAATAGTATAAGGCCATACATATTGTTACAATTTTCTCAAAAGTCAGTGCGCTAAACCAGGTTCGTTAAGCGATGGAGGTCTTAATTAAATGAAAGAGTTAATTATATATTCGTAATTTATTTAAAAAACTACAACCAAAAATTTTCTTGACTCATTACCTCACAATCAATTATTATCACTTGCCATTAACAATACTTACAGTTAATGAATCAGATGAGTACAATTTACAATTACCTCAAAGAAACTAATGTAATTGAATAACTAAAATCAGTTCCAATAAACAGTGTATTGAAACCTATTGAATTACCTTATAAATTATATGACCATATTTGACAGTTCCAATATTTACAATAAAGTCCGTATCACATATTCATTCAGTCCCACCGCTGTTCTGTCCAGGTCCCACCAGTCCGCAGTGTTCTAGAGTTCTCCAAGCGCCCTCGTGCACAGTAGCCTTCCCTCGTCGGGTTTCACGCCACAAACACCTCGTCCGCCGTCGCCTTGCAATCTCCCGTCGTCGTCCGTTCTCTTCACCGATGTCCCTCGCCGCACTCGTACCGCTGCAATATTTATAGAGTCGTAGGCCATCGCCCAGAAATTTGTCTAAATGCCGCGTCGCGCCGAGGGCCCTAGTTCCCAGAATATTCTAGCGCATCCTCTAAACTCGTCGGCTTCTTCAGCAGGGGGAGGAGGAAAGGCTGTGACGCTAGCCAGGCCGCCGCTGTCAATCATTCCCCCGACGAGTGGTTCTGCCTTGGGGGGAGGGGAGGGGTGGTCGAGGTGGGCTTGAACTCCACCTTTGTTTTTTTTTTTTCGTATAAAAAATTAAATGTGAAATTTTTTTATTAATTCCGGCGAAACCAAAGATACATTGTGATTATGTGAAACTAAGAAATAATTGTGGGGGGGGGGGGGACGGTCATTCTACACTTTACGAAACCTAACGTCCTACCAACTGCTATATTTTAACATGTGTGAATGTGTTCCACATTGCGGGCATTCAACACAATATAACGACAAACTGCAGTTATCTTCCGTTATGTGGAAATATTTTATGCTTTAAAAAAAAATATATATATATATATATATATACACACGTACACTGTTTTGCAAGGCTTGAGAGCTGGTCTAAGCTACATTTAGTTCTCGTACAATACTGTAAAATTTAAGTGTAAAGGTTATGGCTGTTCGCTAGTATCCGCCATTTTACAACATCAAGTCAGTGTGAACTTGCGTCGGCTTGACATTACTTTGATGTCGCGTTAACACAAAATATTTTGTTCTACCTGTTATTTTCATCGCAATACAGCATTTGGTCGCGGCAACATTAGAGGCTTTTTTATCATTAACATTTCAACAGTATATGTGCATTATAGTAATAGTATAAGACTTTGTAAATGGTTAACATTATTAAATTTGTCACAAAATTATTAATTGTACTAAAACACAAAGATTTAAAGAGATGTCTAAACAGTATTTTTTTTTTTTTTTTCGTTGCGACAACATTAGACTTCTCTGTGTGTGCTAGTCTCTTGTGTGCGCGCGCGTGCGTTCACGGCACAGTGTTACGTCGTGTGCGCACGTCCATTCAAAGCGTGAATCTGCCTTGAAGCCCCCCGCTCCGCCGTGCTGCCCTGTCTCAGCCGGGAGCTTGTTACTTGCTGTTAACTGCGAGCGGTAGTTATTCCGGGTGGGACGCAAGGAAAGCTAATTCGAGGAGCATACCCGTGTAGTCGCCAACCCCTGTGTCGCGGAACACACTTGGATTGTCGCTTCCTCGCGCTCGTGCGTGCGTTTCCGTCTTCGTAAAAAAAACAAACGGGCAATGCCCTCCGGTGTAGGTGTAGAGAGTTATTTTCTGTGGGGGAGGAGGGGGGTAGTTGCAGCTGTGAGTAGAATTTCGTCTCACTTATAATTACGTGGTGTTGAAATAAGTCACGGATTGCCCCCGGTTACGCCTTGTCTGTAGAACCAGTGAGTCATGATGACAATAAGCACAGTTTTTTACTCATTTATTACTTGCATACATAAATACCCCCGACTATACATCACGTTTAATCCTAGGCGTAGGACGGGGTCGCGGTGGTGTAGTGGCCAGATTATACGCCTCCCACCAAGGCGAGCCTGTTGTTCGATTCCCTGTGGGGTCGCGCCCGGATTTTCGCATGTGGGAATCGTGCCGGACGATGCTGCTGGTCGGCGGGTTTTCTCGGGGATCTCCCATTTCGCCCCGCCCCTCCATTCTGGCGGTGCTCCGTACCCACCTCGCTTCACCCTCCATCGGCTCTCAAGACCTCGATGTTAAGAACCAGGCCAGTGTCTTTTATATCAAAATGCCTTGTTTAGGTCCTCATCGTAAAAGCTGTTCGCGGTAAAGTGAGCACTTTTTTAATCAACCTTTGAAAAAAAAAACACTACCCATAACTACATGCATGCTAGAGTATACACTGACACGCAGGTTCCCAGTTATGTTGGCATAGAATTAATAAAAACATTTCTAAGACTTGACATATTGAGAGAGTGTAATATGTACATTTATTGCTACTGAAGTTATGGTTTCGTGTTTTTTTGCACATGAGATCACGAATTTGCATATGGCGCATGAATAAAGTGAGACTGTGCATGGCAATATTAATCATGCATACGTTTAGCGGAAGTATACGAAATTACAGAGGAAAAGTAGATCCTAAGCAGGGCTTTCAAAAGCGCTCAATTAACCATGAGCAGCCTACAAAACCTGGGATTAAACCCTAAGCCTCCCAGGAAATGGTTACCCTACCAACTGAGTATCATTAAGGCTAGCGTATGAGTAAGGAGCGCGGAACAGACTTGGTTTCAGGGAGAGCAATCGTGGTTTTAGGTGACCTTGAAATCGAAACTTCTACCCTAAACATAAAAAAGAAAGAAACACAAGATTGTTTCTTCCAGGAAATATTGCTTAGTTCTGCTCTTGCTTTGCTGTTCTGGTCTGATGGCCCACCATCTTGGAAATTTCATACTTATATGTAAATAACTTATAACCCGATTATTAACAACTATTTTGTGATCTACGTACATTCCATTACCTGCAGAGCATTGTCTTAGGTTCGACTCCTGGCGAGTGACCTTGGTCGACAAGAGACCAAGTTTTATTTTCGTCGTGAGATATAATTTAGAAATGAAAATACTGAAAATTGTTACACTCGCAGCATTTATTGCCAAAGTGTGCGGTTACGTTAAAGGAAAGGAGATATACAATGTGCTACATGTAGCTTCATCCGTTGGCTTCCATCCTGTGTGATAATAATAATAATAATAATATCTGTTGCTCTGCGAGATCTGCTGGGATGCAAGTAAATGTCGCAACCTAGGAATGGCTCGTAATACGCCGTTTCGAGTACGGACAAACGCGAGCCGCCCTTTGAAATGTTTAAAAAAAATAATAATAAACCTCCGTAGAAGGATTAACTTTGAGTCTGAGGTTAGTGGCTGTGTTCGAATTCTCTGCAACATACCCTTCTTCACTTTCCCTTGATCCCGTCATTACCCACAATTCCCCACGTCCTCTTTATCACTTCGTGACGAAGTTGGTGTAATTTCGGACACCCTTTTTTCGTTTCGCAATTTGCAAGGCATGAACGAAAAAAAAAATATTAAACCCATTTTCCTTATGTTGCCTCCGTTTCTTTACAAAACAACACTGTCCAGAAAATAGCAGGGGAAGTAATAAGCTGCGAAACTGTTATAAACAATTGAAAAACAAAACTTTGAGTGTATGGCGCGTGTCGGGGACATCGCGCGAGCCCTTCAAGGGCGCATCTGTGCCCTTACCGCGAATTCGGATAGTGGCATTGTGACGTCACAGCCTGTTTAGAGCAGGCGACTTGGTTCGAACCCAGTTGTGTATTAAGATTCTCAGCTAGGCCTACTTGTCTTGGAGAGTAATACAGTATATATTCTCTTGGGAGCCCAACTGGCTTGTAGATGTGACACCCATTATCGCGGTAGCCTTTCGAGCCATTAAGCAGGAGGCGTCAAAAATCACCAATATTTCACCACCTTCATTGATTCCCTATATTTAACGCGAGTTTTGGTGCCGTGCCAAACGAGACAATATTAGGGTCGAAAAAAACGGCGATATACTTTTGTTTTTTTTCTGTGGCACCAGTTTTTTACGCCACATATATCTGTTCATTTTAGGCTCGTGGTCTGATCTGCGACGTAATGTACTGTACGGGTATTTGAGTGATTGAAGATATTTGCGCTGCACTTAACATCGAGAGGTCTTGAGAGTCGACACGAGGGTGAAGCGAGGTGAGTACGGAGCAGCGCCAGAATGCAAGAGCGGGAGAAACGGGAGATCCCCGGTAAAACCCGCCGAGCAGCGTCATCGTCCCGGCACGATTCCCACGTGCGAAAATTTGGGGGGCGACCTTGCTGGGAGGCGAGTGGTCCAACCACTACACCACCGCGGCCCCATGGAGATTTGAGCTTGCACGGAATATGCTTCGAATCAGGATAGAGACGTGATTGGTGATAATCATCACTGCGGGCGATAACTCATTACCTCCCGAATGCATGTCAATACCATCGTGCGTGACCCAAACACTGTGTTTGGTCATCGAGCCGTTGTAGCTTTAAAGTATGACTTATAGTGGCAGCTGAATAACGTTCAACGCTGCGTTTTGCTTCGGTTGACTGATTCCCAGACCCAATATAACCCTTTTTTTTTAAATCTAAATCTATTGCCATACTTTAATCTTGCCCGCGTTCAGGATTGCTCGTCTGTTTATGTTAGTAATAAAATGCAAACCAAAAAATTGATATGTTTTTGGAGTAAACTTGTTGACAGAAATATTTGACAGTCAATACTTCTGTAAGAATATTCAAAATATTATTGGCAAGTTGTTTAATGAAATATGACGTAGGTATAAAAGACGGTTCTTTCAGAAAACGTGTTGAAGAGAGTTGGACTCTGATAGTGAAGATCCTTCAATTCCAGTTCAGTGCCTTTTGTCCAGAGACTTTTGTGAAATTATTATTTTGGTTAATATTCCGCTTGAGAAATTTTCAAACTCTAATTTAAAGGCATTAATTTTAAAAAAATGCACAGGAGGAAACATTTACTGTGTAACAGCACTGTGGGAACATAAGTTAGTGCCGTGCCGTTAAAATGNGGGGGGGGGGGGGGGGGGGTAGTTGCAGCTGTGAGTAGAATTTCGTCTCACTTATCATTACATGGTGTTAAAGTACGGCACGGATTGCCCCCGGTTACGCCTTGTCTGAAGAACCAGTAAGTCATGATGACAATAAGCACAGTTTTTTTTACTCATTTGTTACGTGCATACATAAATACCCCCCGACTATACATCACGTTTAATTCCAGGCACAGGACGGGGCCGCGGTGGTGTAGTGGTCAGATTATACGTCTCCCACCAAGGTGAACCTGGTGTTCGATTCCCTGTGTGGGGTCGCTCCCGGATTTTCGCTTGTGGGAATCGTGCCGGACGATGCTGCTGGTCGGCGGGTTTTCTCGGGGATCTCCCACTTCCCCCCGCCCCTCCATTCTGGCGGTGCTCCGTACCCACCTCGCTTCACCCTCCATCGGCTCTCATGACCTCGATGTTAAGAACGAGGTCAGTGTCGTTTATATCAAAATGCCTTGTTCAGGTCCTCATCGTAAAAGCTGTTCGCGGTAAAGCGAGCACTTTTGAAATCAACCTTTGAAAAAAAAACATTGGCCATAACTACATGCATGCTAGAGTATACACTGACACGCAGGTTCCCAGTTATGTTGGCATAGAATTAATAAAAACATTTCTAAGACTTGACATATTGAGAGAGTGTAATATGTACATTTATTGCTACTGAAGTTATGGTTTCTTGTTTTTTTGCACATGAGAGCACGAATTTGCATATGGCGCATGAATAAAGTGAGACGGCGCATGGCAAGGTTAATCATGTACACGTATAGCGGAAGTATACGAAATTACAGAGGAAAAGTAGATCCTAAGCAGGGCTTTCAAAAGCGCCCAATTAACCATGAGCAGCCTACAAAACCTGGGATTAAACCCTAAGCCTCCCAGGAAATGGTTACCCTACCAACTGAGTATCATTAAGGCTAGCGTATGAGTAAGGAGCGCGGAACAGACTTGGTTTCAGGGAGAGCAATCTTGGTTTTAGGTGACCTTGAAATCGAAACTTCTACCCTAAACATAAAAAAGAAAGAAACACAAGATTGTTTCTTCCAGGAAATATTGCTTAGTTCTGCTCTTGCTTTGCTGTTCTGGTCTGATGGCCCACCATCTTGGAAATTTCATACTTATATATAAATAACTTATAACCCGATTATTAACAACGATTTTGTGCTCTACGTACATTCCATCACCTGTAGAGCGTTGTCTTGGGTTCGACTCCTGACGAGTGACCTTGGTCGACAAGAGACCAAGTTTTATTTTCGTCGTGAGAGATAATTTAGAAATGAAAATACTGAAAATTGTTACACTCGCCGCATTTATTGCCATAGTGTGCAGTTACGTTAAAGGGAAGGAGATATACTGTGTGCTACATGTAGCTTCATCCGTTGGCTTCCATCATGTGTGATAATGATAATAATAATAATAATAACATCCATTGCTCTGCGAAATCTGCTCGGATGCAAGTACATGTCGCAACCTTGGAAGGGCTCTCATACCCTCCTTCACTTGCTTGCCGTTGATCCCTTCATTACCCACAATTCCCCAAATCCTCTTTATCACTTCGTGACGAAGTTGGTGTAATTTCGGACACCCGTTTTCGTTTCGCAATTTGCAAGGCATATACCCATTTCCTTATGTTGCATCCATTTCTTTACAAAACAACACTGTCCGGAAAATAGCAGGGGAAGTAATAAGCTGCAAAACTGTTATAAACAATTGAAAAACAAAACTTTCAGTGTATGACGCGTGAAGGGGACATCGCGCGAGCCCTTCAAGGGCGCATCTGTGCCCTTACCGAGAGTTCGGACAGTGGCATTGTGACGTCACAGCCTGTTTAGAGCAGGCGACTTGGTTCGAACCCAGTTGTGTATTAAGATTCTCAGCTAGGCCTACTTGTCTTGGAGAGTAATACAGTATATATTCTCTTGGGAGCCCAACTGACTTGTAGATGTGACACCCATTATCGCGGTAGCCTTTCGAGCCATTAAGCAGGAGGCTTCAAAAATCACCAATATTTCACCACCTTCATTGATTCCCTATATTTAACGCGAGTTTTTGGTGCCGTGCCAAACGAGGCATTATTAGGGTCTAAAAAAACGGCGATATACTTTTGGTTTTTTTTCTGTGGCGCCAGTTTTTTACGCCACATATATCTGTTCCTTTTAGGCTTGTGGTCTAATCAGCGACGTAATGTAGTGTACGGGTATTTGAGTGATTGAAGATATTTGGGCTGCACTTAACATCGAGAGGTCTTGAGAGTCGACACGAGGGTGAAGCGAGGTGAGTACGGAGCAGCGCCAAAATGCAAGAGCGGGAGAAACGGGAGATCCCCGGTGAAACCCGCCGACCAGCGGCATCGTCCCGGCACGATTCCCACGTGCGAAAATTTGGGGGGCGACCTTGCTGGGAGGCGAGTGGTCCAACCACTACACCACCGCGGCCCCATGGAGATTTGAGCTTGCACGGAATATGCTTCGAATCAGGATAGAGACGTGATTGGTGATAATCATCACTGCGGGCGATAACTCATTACCTCCCGAATGCATGTCAATACCATCGTGCGTGACCCAAACACTGTGTTTGGTCATCGAGCCGTTGTAGCTTTAAAGTATGACTTATAGTGGCAGCTGAATAACGTTCAACGCTGCGTTTTGCTTCTGTTGACTGATTCCCAGACCCAATAGAACTCGTTTTTTTTTTTTTAATCTAAATCTATTGCCATACTTTAAACTTGCCCACGTGCAGGATTGCTCGTCTGTTTATGTTAGTAATAAAATGCAAACCAAAAAATTGATATACTTTTGGAGTAAACTTGTTGACAGAAATATTTGACAGTCAATACTTCTGTAAGAATATTCAAAATATTATTGGCAAGTTGTTTAATGAAATATGACGTAGGTATAAAAGACGGTTCTTTCACAAGAAAACGTGTTGAAGAGAGTTGGACTCTGAGAGAGAAGATCCTCATATTCCAGTTCAATGCCTTTTGTCCAGAGATTTCTGTAAAATTATTATTTTGGTTAATATTCCGCTTGAGAAATTTTCAAACTCTAATTTAAAGGCATTAATTTTTTAAAAAATGCACAGGAGGAAACATTTACTGTGTAACAGCACTGTGGGAACATAAGTTAGTGCCGTGCCGTTAAAATGTTTCAACTCATATTTGGGAAATTGTGACATAAAATAACAAACGTCTGTGGGAGATTCACAGTAGCCTTGGCTGTACGTTTGACATTGTCACCTGGCAGTGTAGAAGAAAGTTCTTGTTAACTTGCGGTGTGTTAGAGAAAATGAATCATCACTGTGTAGTAGGAAGTTTGTTTAAAAGTGTTGATTGATTGATTTTATAATGTGTTTATTGACACGATTGTTACACTGTACAGCAAGAACAAAGCACTGAAAAGTAAAAGTAGCGTGTATGCCAGCGCGAAACTAACGCTCTACTACACGACGGATGTAAGGAAATAACGGGGGGAAACGGTGAGAATAATAAAGGAAAGGATTAAAAGTGTTGTGGCCTACTGTAATCAAGTTCACATGTGTACTTTGTACCGTGGCGTGTTTGACGAAGTCAGCGAAGTAATTTTAAGGAGTCTTACTAAAACGATTAATTTTATATGGACTTCACAGCTTGACTCAAGATGTGTGGTCGCCTTTTATCCAGTGTTAAAAAATATTTTTAAAGCTCCTAAAAAAATTGCTGAAGTTCAGGAAATTCCATTATTTTATCGCCCGTTTTATTGTTTTAAACCGTTCAATCGTCGTGTCCGCGATCGTGCCAAGGGGCCGCGGTGGCTGAGTGGTTAGACTGCCCGCCTTCCACCAAGGCGAACCTGGTTCAATCCCCGCCCTTGCATTCCGGCGCTGCTCCATTCTCATCTCACTTCACCCTCGTCGGCTCTCAATACCTCGTTAAGAGCCGCCCAAATTTACTCAACTCGACAACTATCGTGCAAACGTTGCACATGAACTGTATTGATGACCGGCACTGTACGAAGCAAGTCATCAGTGCACCCTTGTTCCTTGTGGCTAATGTTATTTGTGGAATTGTCTGCGCCTCTTTGGCGTGATTGGTTAATGCCAGCATCGTCGAGCACGCAGCACGCTGGTCGTGTGTGTGTGTGTGTGTGTGTGTGCGCGCGCGCGCGCGCGTGCGAGCACAAGTACAGCGCATACCAAAAAAAAATGTACGTGATTGCAGCACTTGAACTCGGAAGTTAATGAGCGACCGAACGTGTTAATCTGATCGTGGATCCATTAAGTTGATGCACTTTATCAATTCCAGCCTTATCGCATAATTACTGACGTACTCGACGTATTGTTTCACTGTGGAGACATACGTCAGACACAAATGCAGCATTCTTGTTATACCGAGCGAAGTGGTGCAGTGGTTTCCAGACTCGCATTCTGGAGGACCTGGGTTTCATATCCCGGTCCGGCCATCCTGATCTCGGTTTTCCGTAGTTTGCTGAGATCACTTCCAGGCGGATGTTGGGATGGTTCCTCGCCACGGACCATGGCCGACTCCTTCCCCGTTCCTCCTCCTCCGAGCAACTTGCTCCGTCTCTAATGACCTCGCTGTCGACGAGACGTTCAGCCAAATATACCCACCACGTTATTATCACATCAAGTGCATGAACATTTTACGTACATAGAAAGTAACTTCGAAGATCTGTCTACAACCGTTTAACGTCCAGAGACTCGTGAAATTACACTACTTTACGCTCTCGTATTATTATTGGAAGACTTACCGCAAAGAGCAAGCCAAGTGCCCGCAGCTTCTTACACTCAGTATGTTGAAGGACCCGCCTACTCGGCGCTTTAACTGCGCTGCAGTTCATGAAATGCACTTTTTTGTGTCACGAAACTATTAAATGTGGGCCCAATGTCCTGATCTACAGGAAAAAACACACTTCAGACGAAGCCCGTTGAGTGTTTTCAGGACACAAGTGCACGTTAAAAACGCCATTTCGGAGCAGACCAACCTGCCAAAAAAAATACATTTTTTTTGTAAGCATTTATCTCAGAATATACGGGTCGGCTACATACACAAAAAACTCAAGGGCCCCGTGTTAAATATTGCTACAGACGTTCCACCATTAAGATTATAGGGTCACCGCTTGAAGTGCTATAGGTGGACGCAGCAACGACGATCACACTGCACGCCAGTACATAGCACATGATGTCCGTCAGTGCACATGATGTCCGTCAGTGCACATGATGTCCGTCAGTGCACATGATGTCCGTCAGTGAACATGATGTCCGTCAGTGCACATGATGTCCGTCAGTACACATGATGTCCGTCAGTGCACATGATGTACTTGGCAGTTCTACCCTTATCGACCCCCCGTTTCTGAGCCTCAGACGCGGAATACAACTCCAGGTATTCGGAGCCCTTGCTTAAGGCCATTCTTTATCTGATGTTTGGAGAATATATATCAATTACACTGAAATTCATGGCATGATGTTACAGTCTGTTGAACCATAAAAAAAGAAGAAGAACCCTACATTTTAATTTAGCGTCAGTTACGTCTCGTGATTTGAAAATAAGTTAATAAGTATCCAACTAGTGACATTACATGGCCACGTTTCAAATTTCAGGAGTACGTCGTTAAAAGTGAATTATGTTGATACATTTTGCACACAACTTAACTTCATCTTTCCCTTACTAAGGACTGTGCTTTCCTGTTTCAAGTACGCTTGTATTTTTATTATTATTTTTTTTACTTTCTTCTGCTTTATGCTTTTAGCGGTTTGAAGGGTTCCTTTTCTGCCTCTAAATTCCGTCGACATGTAGTCGTCGGTTGTTAATTCGACGGCGGAATCCAATTTATGAGCTCCTCGAGAGCCCGCGAGCGACTCTTCTCCGAGAGACCTCGCTGGAATCGAGTTACGCGGCTGAGCGACTGTTGATTTTCTCGGCGCGTCCGCCATTTTGGGACGCGAGGAGGCGAGGCGAAGCAAGGCGTGCACGAGTCCCGCCATCAGCCCCGCTCCGAGTGATTTCCGATTGCTTCTTCGCGTCGTCTCGCCTTTGATTGGATTAAGCCGCCGGGTTTCTGCCGGCGCGCTATGCGACTGCTGACTGTTCGTCCTTTAACGAAAAAAAAAAACTTGGCCCGATTGCCTCCGACGTTGGCTGCTCGGTAGTTATCCGTCAGCTTCTAATTCCTCCAGAGGGGAGGGCCTTGCCACAAACGCTGGCTTAGCACTCTGAAACCTCATTTAGCAGAAGAATGTAAGTAGAAGAATGATGTACGTTTGGCGCTATCGGGACCTGGAACCGGAGCTCGGAGCTGTTCGTGCTCTGTCATTCCGATCCCCCTGCGGCCATCTTGTCCGCAATGTTGGATGTCTGTGACCTTGACATTGGACCTTGACCCGGTAACCGTTAACTTTGAAAACCCCAAAAATTCCAAAAAAAAAATCTCAAAAAGGTTAATAAAAATTAATTATGTATTAAAAATTATTAAAAAATGTATTTTAAAAAAACTTACATTTCCGAATAAGCACCTCCCCCCAGCATCATTGTCAATAAATAGACTGACCCCCACCATCCGCCTCACTACCCATCTCCCCTCGCCATTGCTCGTTTCATCTAGCAGCCATCTTGGTGGTTTTTTCGATTGACATTTGTTTATACATTGCTGAGGCCGCCATGTTGGATTTAATATGTGTACTTTTACATCACCTAGGTGGCGCCAGTGTATAAATAATGATTTCGACACCAGGCGAGCTGTCGATTTAGCCACCAGATGGCAGCCATATTTGTTTATGTTTTTAAAGTATAGGTGGTGCATTCGGTGTCCTCCATATTTGATTCTATTTTCATCACATAGGTGGCATGAATTTCACGATTATGCTGTCTGCTATCGGTCTGTACCGAATGGTGACATTGATCATTCCTGCAAAGTACGTAAATTGTAATATTTAATTTTTTGTTTTATTTTTTAATGTATTTTTATTAAAAATATGTTTTTATGTAAAGTGGGGGTATTTTAAAATAAATAAAACACAACATATTTTTTTTTTAATTTATTTATTATAGTATGAGATGAGTAAACACATATACAATGGTACATTAATTGCAAACTTCGGTGTTCACCGCTCGATGTCTGTTTCAGCGACCCAGGAATTGAAGCAGGCGGGAAAACCCCACCACTTGACGTATACCCTTCGGTTACGTCGTTTCAGCACCTTCTCGACCAAGTACACGTCTGGAGACTTTGGTAGGCAGGATCTCCTCTCTGTAGAAACCACCACGTATGGGAACATTATCGAGATCCTCGAGAAAGTAGGTCTTCGGAGCACAGTTGCGTATACGTCGCACACGAAAGAGTTCGGGGCTCCAGTCCGCTGTAAATCCTTTCTCGAAGATTCCTTTCTGTTTGGAGATGCGCACCAGGTCGCCAACCTTGGCCTTAGGCTTGCGTGGGTCCCTCCTCTTCACGTCAGTGGACAATGTTCGAAGCAGGGAGTCGTCCTTGACGTCTTCAGGCTTCATGGGAGTTGTAGAATTAATGGTAGAATTGTACTCGTTTACGAGTTTTGGGAGTATATCGAACCACTTGTAACTGCCATTTGCAGTGAAATGCCTCCACATTTTTACCTTCAGAGTCATGTTGAACATGTCGACGATAGAAGCTTTGAGATTGCTGTACGTGGAATAATGATTGATGTAATGTTTCCTCATCTGGACCTAGAGCTTTGCATTGTAGAATTCCTTGCCCTGGTCGGTTTGTAGATTAGTCGGGATGCGTACTTTGCGCAATACGTCTGCCATGGCCTTGGTGACATCGTGTGCATTCTCCGACTTGGCAGGCCTCACCCAGGCGAATTTGCTATATGCATCGATGACGGCCAACATGTATTTGTAGCCCTTTGTTGACCTGAGCATACGGTATCATCTCGACAACGTCGGCTTGAAAAAAGGTTGTTCACTCCACATATCACGACCTTGCAGCGACGGTAGTAGCGTCTCGCAGATATGTGCAGTTCATTGGCGATTCCCGATCGACTCATTCTGTGTAGCCTCCCTCCTTCAGTTCTTCGACTGAAATTATCTCGTTTGTGTGGGAGTAATTTCCAACCCTTTGCGAAGCGAGAAGTAGTTGTAGTCTATCGATCAGTTCGTTCGGGTCATCCCAGAATACGTAGTTGGTGTTCTTGTCGTCGTTTATCTTCTTTAAACCTTCGGCACTTTTTAGTGACATACCGTTAAAGAGGTTTGCGAGAATGTCGATTTTTCATGTTCTTCGTCCGTATAAAAACCTGTCTCAGTATTGTTCTCTTGGTAAAGTGCATGCGTGAGTTCGAGCAATGTTTTGTGTTCCAGCAGATCGGATTCTGTAAACTCTCTGGGCTCCTTGCGAAATAGAAGTTCGTAAACCCGGGGGTTCCACGTGTCTTGTAATCGCTTTATTGGATGATCCCACCTGGTAGAAACTCTATTTCATTAGCACCGAGGAACCATTTATCATTATGCCTGTATACACTGTATGTCGTATCATTATTACGATATGTGTACGATCGTAGGCAGCAGTGAACCAGAGCATTGGGTTTGAAGACTCTTTTCCGTACTTTTTTCTTGTATGGCAAATCCGCATCCGATCCATCGTTCTGATCTGTCTGTGCATCATCATGTTTTCGCTTCTTCATAGGCTCAGCAGTATCGTCGATTTCGGTCTTCACGGCTACAGGTGCTCCATCGCTCTCCCTGAGTTCATCGAGATGACGAGTAATGGGCTTATAAATTTCGTTTATAAGGTCGCGTGAAATGTTGGCCCTCTTGGCGAGAAAATACTTCGTGCGAACAGACTGTATCGTCCGATGCAGATCGCTAGAAATGTCCGACATCGAACTGAATGAAAATGTTTACTGTTGCTCTCTTTTATAGGTTTAGTTTTGGGTCTCCGCTAAAATACTTTCGATCTTGCCCAGGCGTTCGCTGCAGACATCCAATATGTCTCTGCTGTGGTTCTGAATATCCGTTTTCGTGAAGAGGTGGGAAATCGAGGTAGTGAATGTATGAGTCATATATCCGTCCAGGTTTTTCAGATTCGCTTCTTTTGCGCAGACACCACATTCAGTCTGTCGATAATTTGCCTTTGAACACTCGTTGCGTTCTCGTCCATAGCCACAATATCGCGGACGATCTCCGTCTTTACATGCTCCATCTTCGCTTCGAGCTCGGACAGGTAGTTCTGAAAGAATGTGTATTGTTCGGTCAACATACTGCGCAGTTCCGAGATGATGCCATTATCAGTTTCGAGGACGAAATGTTTAGTATCAGCATCCTCGGATCGTTCGGGCTCGCCAACATTTCGAATTATTCTTCTACCAGCATCGCAAGTTCCATCGTTTCTTGGTACGAGGCAACCTCCATCTTCGTCTTTGTGAAGACATAGCTTGCGGCTACTTTACCCGAATTTCGATATGCTATAACTCTTTCTCTACGGTCGGCGATGAACTGATCGAATCTCCGCCGGTGCCTGCCATTATATATGGGCCAGTCCTTAACGACTGTCAAAAATCCGTATTTCCCTTTCCAGCAAAAGGCTTTCAGACTCTTGAAATCGAATCTGATATAGCGTCATGTCCGTATTGACATGCTCGTCGTAAACATGCGCGCTATTCACTGTTTGCGTCGAGCTGTCAGTCTCGTGGCAGTGCCTTGCTGTTGAACATGGTCAACTACATGTGTGAAGAGTATACCGATATGATGTTAGTGTACGACGAAGTGAAGTGTAATGAGAGGGCTGCGCGTCAGCTGTATCAGACGTGTTTTCCACCACCGAGGGACACCTAACGCTCACCATATTTTCCAGAGTTGATCGCCGGCTCCAGGGGTACATTTACCGCCAGCAGGGCCGACTGTGGTGCAACAATGGGGCGCCCCACTCCTGGTCTTGAAGAGGCCATACTTCAAACAGTTGATGAGGATGCGTCGACAAGTACCAGAAGGATCGCGCGAGCCCTCACTGTGGGTCACAACACTGTCTAGCGCGTGATTCATGAGCAGCTGCTACAGCCTTGCCACTCCCAGAAGGTACATGCCATGGGTCCAACCGATTTTGCGCCACGACTCTGAATGTGTACATGGTTCCTGCACCGTTGTGTGAAGAAGCCCCATTTCCCGCTGCGCATTCTCTTCACGGATGCAGTCAAATTCACGAGGGAAGGTGTGTTCAATCCGCGCAACAGCCATGTGTGGGCGGAGGAAACCCCCTCATGCTACGCACACCCGTGGCTTTCAAGAACGATAACGCCATCAATGTGTAGGCAGAGTTTCTGGACGGCCGTGTGTTTGAGCCATACCCTTTGCTCTGCCACCTCACCTCACAGGTGGCTCGTACTTGGATTTTCCTGCGGGACATATTGTACGAGCTCTTAGAATGTGTGCCATTGGACATCCGGCAAGTCGTGTGATTTCAACACGATGGCGTGCCACCGCACTATGCACACGCCGCCCGTGGTCATCTTGACGAGCGATTTGGGCGACTGTGGATCGGTCACGGCGACACATTTGATTAGCCTGCGCGTTCGCCGGATTTATCGCTGCTGGATTATTTCCTGCGGGGCGACGTCAAGAGTCTGGTTTACGAGACCCCGGTGGAATCCCAGATGTTTGTGAGCAGGTTTACCAGAACGTGGTATGCAGGTACAATGTTTGTATCGAAATGGGCGGTCGCCACGTCGAGTCGTTCTTGTAAGTGGACGCAGAAGCACTGCAACAGCATACCTACTCCGCTCCACTCATTCACTCATTGATGCAGCAGACGCGGAACATGTCCACGTGTGTTGGTGCTTGGCTTGTATGGGGTCCTTTACAAAATGTTCTCTACTCGACCCCCCCCCCCCTTCCCTTNCCTTCCCTTTTTTTTACAAGCCCTCAACATGTGTAATAGGAAATCCTGTATAAATGTCAGTATGCTACTTGGTGTATAGACCATCTAAATACTTCTTAATTTTTCTGTTACTACTCTAAGTGTATATATTATTACTGCATTATTAACACTGCTCTTGGTTTCAAGAATAATTTCATCTTATCCAGTGCAAAATCAAGATCCAAGGGAGGGGCTCAGGTTCCATTAGCCTTCTCCCCTCCCTGCATCTGCCCCTGTCCCCAATCATCTTCACGCCATGCCACCGACGAAAGGGTTGTGACAAGTAGAGCTTGAGGGACACAACTGCCCTAACAGGCCAGCCGGGACAGTGGGTGAGGCGAGTGATGTGTGGATGGAGCAGTGGCAGAATAAAGACTGTAGGGGGAGTGGGAGGAGTGGCCACTGCAATACTAACATGTGAATACGTGCACAAGGAGTTCTTGATTCACTGGAGCTAAGGATGAAACATCCTTAGTGAGTGAATTTATCTTACTCTTCAATGAAAACCACTGAATCAACTTTAGTGATGCAAGCTTTGTTAACATCTGTACATCACACACGAGTTGTAGGTCTAACATGATCAAGAATATGCATGTCATCTGTGGTACCACGCAATTTGAAAATATCTCTCAATCATCACAGAGTTCAAATTAATTTATTTTTCCTTTAATACATAACAGGAAACTGTCTTACAGTTATAAAAAAGTTTAGCTTTATTACAATTTCATGATCAGTGTATGACTTCCAACAAACAACATCTCAAAAATCAATTTAATTTTATAAGCAGCTATAAATAAAACTCTTAAAAGTCTATTGGCAGTGTTAGTTGTCATATCCTGCAAACCAAATTGATGCCTACATAAAAGAAACAAGCTCATAACTTCCTTCACACTACTCTGCGTAACTTGCATCCAGCATGTAATGAAGACAATCCAGAAGAAGTCACTGGCCAAGGAGATATTGGTGGTACGAATGCTGATGTGNGTTTTCAGAGATATTGGTGGTACGAATGCTGATGTGCTAATGTTGGTGGAAGGCAGAGATTAAGTACGAAAGTACAATTTCTGAAACTAGTGTAAATGTTAGTAGCCAGAGAACGTAACGAACACACACAAGGAAACACCAGATTGAATCTTACCACAGACCTGTATCTTACCAAAGATGTTTGTAGTTCAGGAACAATTGCCATGGCCAGATCTCCGTAGGCTACGAACAACACACAAGAAGCACTAGGAAGAAATAAAAAAACCAAAAACTACCATTAGCTACTGGCCAAATGATAACTAACAGAGACTTGAGTGAAAGTCAATTTGATTTAATTGAAAAATAAATGTTTTTGTTGAAACATTATGAATTAAATGAATATCTGTGCAAATGCTAAGTATTATGTAGCAGCTCCTTATTGGTTTCAAAATTTACTTTGCTTTGTGTAGTCCTCTCATATGTATTTCTTATTTGAAATTCTAAAAGTAGTTGAGTCTCTTCAGATACTTTAAATTAATTCCAAATATATAAATTAAATTAATGAATAATTTTCTCACACCAACTCAGTTGGGAAAGCATGAGACCTCAGTTCAGGGGCTCCGTAGGCATATAGGTAGAGCAACTTTAACAAAAATGACTATCCAAGATGGTGTAACGTAAGCCAGATTAATTATTCAAAAACCATTAACAATTTGACAGGCATGTAGTCTCTGTGTCTAAAATTCAGCATACTTAGCTTAAAATAACTCTTGATCGATGTCACATGTCTTGATATCTTCTGTAGCTGGTTTCGCTGGTCGTAGGACTTAGTCTTCCCTCACTAGGCTATCGAGCCTTAGGTACGTGACTAGAGACTTTGCCGTACCACACGCAATCGCGGTAGCTCAAACTTGGCTTTAAATACACTGAAGAGCCAAAAAAAACTGGTATAGGCGTGCGTATACAAATAACAGAGGTATGGAACCAATCAGAGTAACGCGATGCGGTCGGCAGCTAGATCGGTTACTGCTGCTACAATGGCAGGTTATCAAGATTTAAGTGGGTTTTAATGTGGTGTTATAGTCGGCGCACGAGAGATGGGACATATCATCTCCGAGGTAGCGATAACATTTGGATGTTCGCGTACGACCATTTCACGAGTGCACCGTGAATATCAGGAATCCGCTAAAACATCAAATCTTCGACATTGCTGCGGCCGGAAAAAGATTGCGAAAGAACGGGACAAACGACGACTGACAAGAATCATCAAACGTGACAGACGTGCAACCCTTTCTCAAATTGGCGCAGATTGGATTTGTGAACTGCCCTGCAGGATTGATGGCGTTAATTGCCTCCTGCATACCTTCAGACATTAGTCGAGTCCATGCCACGTCGTCTTGCGGCACTTCTTGCCCGCTCGCGGGGGCCCTACACGATATTAGGCAGGTGTACCAGTTTTTTTGGCTCTTCAGTGTATAATCTGTGTAGGTAGCACATGTAGACTTAAATTATTCCTCTTCAGATGCCGTGCGTATTCGCCCTATCTGCAGTCTGCATTTATGTGCGGGACTCGGCCAATTAACCAGCAAAATAAAATATCTCTCAGGTCAGTGACCCACTAGGTCATCGCTTGCCTGACGGGAAAACCATGATGGCTAGAAGCCTTGAAAAAATGTATTCTTAAACAACGCCTTTAAATATTGTGCCAATCACGAGACTACTGCATCATATCTTACACATTACACATACGTCTTGTGTTATCATAGCAACCAATCAACATATTCCTCTATGCAAAGCGACCCACATAAAAATAACTTGGGGAATTAAAACAAAAACCATAATTATAGGTAATGCGTTTTCTGAGGTTAAAAAAACTTGCAATTAATAATATAAATTAGAGCTGGAGTAAATAAAATATACCTGCCACAAACAAATAATAAATAAACCAATCAATATTACGTTAGCATACACATTGCAAAAATAAACTGAGATAACTGTGACAGGAATAAGTAGCTGTTATTTGAGGTGTTACAATAGAAAATATGTAATTTATGTGAAAGTACTATGTTAATTGTAGGGGTTATGAGTTGTGTACACCATACTAATTGCTCTGTGAAATGGACCTAGTATGTTTTTAACCACCCTCTTTTGCCAACTCTTAGTTACATACATGGGCTGGAGTAAATGGCCCTCCATTATTTTGCGCACACATTAAAGCTAATTTTGCCACCTAAAGTATAAGAAACACATTATCATTGGAAAAACTCACAGTTTAATACTACTAAAATTATGGAAGCCTGTAGTTGATCATGATGAAATGTGAAGATAAATATTCCTGCAGCATTGCAGTGCAGTAAGGCATGGTCACAAGAATATTGGATGTCTGAGATAATCTTTGTCCTTTGTTTTTTCCTTCAGTAGTCACAGGCATCCTACAAACTACAATAAAAGTAGTAATTAAAATTACTTTTTTTATAATATAATGATTATAAGTTTTATAAACAATTTGTACATTAAAATAAAATATGGAGTGTAAGGTCGTGTCCCAACATTAAAAAGTGTGCTCTCTCTCTCTGTCTCTCTCTCTCTCTCTCTCTCTCTCTCTCTCTCTCTTCCCCCCTCCCACTCTCACTGTGGCATACTCTGACTCACTCTAGCCTTCAGCATTATTTCTCTGACAATAAAGGTAAGAAATAGAGAAAAATAAAACGTAAATTTAGGTCTACAGTATTTTTTGAAATATCAACTTATTTTAATTTTGTATATTTTTGTGCATTCAAAAACTTAACTACTATGTGCAAAGCGTAGTGTTCAATAAAATGTGGACAATTAACATAAACGAAACCTTAACATAATCACATCGCAATTTCTTATTTTCCGTATCATACAGAATATTGTTGGTATGGCACATTTCACAATCGTGATGATTAAGTTAAATCATTAAAATAGTTCTAACACTGATGTAGAAACAAAAAATATATGTCTGAATATTTGAGGCTAGACTTGAAATCAACATGGCTGCCACAGAGAGGGGGAGGGAGAGAGAGAGAGAGAGAGAGAGAGAGAGAGAGAGAGAGAGAGAGAGAGAGAGAGAGAGTGGGAGAAGTAAACATTGTCATTCACTCTCCCTCTCATGCTCTCTTAGCGTATTGGGACACAGTCTAAGGTATGTGTGTGTTTTTTCGAGATGTTTACTTACTGCTGTCACACATTTAATGAGAGAACATATGTATGTTAATATAGAATTTTATATCTGTATTAAGTAAAATACAAGTCAAATTAATTTATTTTAAAAAAGTGTATGAGCATAAGTTAACATAGTAATGTATTTTTTCCAGGTGATTGCTAATTACTGTCACACATCTAGTCAGAGTAAACCATTTACTCATATAGTCATGGACNGTATTTTTTCCAGGTGATTGCTAATTACTGTCACACATCTAGTCAGAGTAAACCATTTACTCATATAGTCATGGACCTTTACACTGAAGTTCTGGGTAAATCATCACAGGTTTGTTTATTGCACACATTTTTGCTATCTGCATGCAATTAAATAATTTGTATATTAAGTTAGCTGAGCACTTCTTGTATTCATATTATTCTGCTTGTTTGTTATAAGCAAACACAATAGCAGTTATTTTTCCTTATTTTAATGATTGTTTTTCAATGGTGTATTTTTTTATCAAAACATTAAAAATTAAGATTATTTATGGTCAACAGTGTACTGTTTATAATGGGATAATGTGTGTTAAATAATCTCCTGAAGATATCTATGGATATGCTGTGCTGATGAAGGCTTGAAGGAAACTAATTAATTGTGTTTCTGACAAACACAGATGATATGTAATTTAATTTAAGCAAGTGATTAATTTTATTTTATAATTATTGTCAGATTCTTTCTGTTTACTGGTCATAGTAATTTAAAAATAAAGCCACTTACGAAACTTAAATAAATTAGCCTTTATTATAGTTTGAAAAAATTGTTGGCAACAATTTTCAAACATTATATTGTTTCTTAAATTTTAAAATTATTTTTGTTTTTAATTTGGTTCTTGTCTCAAGATAAATAATATACTTGATTTTCAGTCTTGAGTTATTTTATTGTTGCAGTGGATTACTTTTAATACATAATTATTTTAAAAATTGCCACTTTTACAATAGCATATTACATAATGACATACATACAATGAAAGAAAAGCTCTTGAAATGTAGTGTGATATGTTTACAAGTGCTCTATGTATGAACCGTTGGTCGCATGGCAAACATCCAGTTTGCATTCCATTTCTGCCCACACGCACTGTAAGACTGCCTGTGTCGATTTCTGCCACAGCTGCCTGGATAAATCCCCACAATTCAGATGCATTTTCAGGAGGTGGAGACAGTCTTTGACAAAACCCCACAGGAAGAAACCCTAGGGAGTCAGGTCTGATGATCTAGGTGGCCATGCCACCGTGGGAGCACTGTATCAATAAATGCACAAAAACCTTAATGAATGTGTTGTGGTGCACTGTCATGTTGATAAATAAAATTATCATTGTCTTCATGTAATTGTTTTACGAGCCAAATCTGAAGCACGTTCAATTAGGCATCTCCGGTGACCATGAATTCTGCAAAGAAAAAAAGGCCCATACACTTTTTCTTTTGACAAGGCACAAAGCACATTCACCTTTGGTAATCCATGGTTGTGGTCCACAACCACATGGGTTGTATCAGTTCCCCATACTAGCACATTATGGTAGTTTTCTGTGACATTTATATAAAAGGTAGCCCCATCACTAAAGATTAGTTGATGAGGAAAATCATTGCCCTCCATGGTGTTGTATATCACTGCAAAACTGTTTACGCAGATGTTTGTTTGCAACAGCTGAAGCAAGCGTGGCTCCAAATGCAGATGTTTTCTCGGCACCTTCCGTACTGTTGGTTGTGGAATACCAAGCTGAAGACTGGCTCGAGATGTAGATTTTCTCCGAGTTTGGAGGAATGTTTTTCAGATCTGATCAACCCATTCTTCTGATGTTGATGGTCTCCCACTGCTTTTGCCTTCATGGAGACAGCATGTCCCTTTAAATTTTGTTACCCAACCATAGGTAGAGTGTCTGCTAGGTGGGACCTCGTGAAATTTGGTCCTCAGTTTGTGATGCACTGTGATACTGGACTCAGATCTGCTGAACTCGTAACACAAATGCCTTTTCCATCGTTGTTGCAGCTGTTGGTGGTCACGTGATACTGTGGTCGCAGTTCACTGAAGATAACTTATTGAGTTACTCTTTTCATAAATGCATCACATATTAGCATATCTTGGTGACAAATCCTGCGGACATGTCACTTAGAGACAAAACTGTTGTGATGTAGCCACTTAACTGGGTGAAATCTGTGTAATTGAACGTTTTTTTTTTATATGCTAAGAATTATATATTTTTGGCATGTTTAAATTGCATTGTATTTGTCAGAATTGTGGAACAACTCATACAGTATTTATAGCCAGCCTAAGTATTTTTATCTATAACTTTAGTCAGTTCAGATTCTCACATGGATCTCCCTGCCTTTGTTACTACATGCATTGTTATCCGCATAATAAAACCTTGTAACTCCAAAAACTGATATTTTACAGAAGAAACAAAATAATATGTAACTTCAAAGGCAATTTGTCCTTTTTAAAACAAAATGGTTATTGAGTATGCTGTTTAACCCAGATTTGAAAATAAATTTCCATTAAAAATAAGTAGTGGATAGATGAGTATTTTTTGCAGTTTGAAATATCATAGTGGCATTACAAGGTTTCTGTTTTTTGTTTGTAAAATATTTTTTTTAATATTTGTGGATACAAGCTTTTTGTAGAAGATTAAGTTGAGTTTATTTATTGGAAGGGCATAAAAACGTTTTAAAAAATAGGAGTTGGGAGGTTTTCTCATTTGGGTAACGAAGCAGTGAGACAGTGATGGAAACAGGAGTTTCCTGGCATTGTTCACTGTAATTCAGAGCTTCAGTATATTGCAGTGTGAGGTAATAAATGTATGAACTCAACTACCTCGCTAGGAAAATCAATGTCATTCAAGTGATGCGGCACGGTTATGTGGAGAGCTAAAGGTCCTGGGAACAAGATACTGTCCTGTACAGGTTCACATTTCCCATAGTAATGTTGAGTGTGTTCACAGTGCCTTCCTGACAACGCAAACTCCACCTCGTGTTCTGTCGCTGCCAGCCAGGAACACAGGAGATCTAACAGCTATCCAAAACCCAAGCGGCTAGAACTTTCTTCACCATACAGAGAAAATAACATCAGTATTTTTAAAAGGTAATGATACTCTGTACTTCAGCTGATGTTCTGAGCATTTTACATTGTTGTTGGGTTGGTAGAAATGTAACGTAAGTACTAGCTAAGCTCTCAGTTTGAATGACTTTCATCTGTCAGTTACTGCATCAGCCATCTTTAACAACTGGAAAACTGCATCAGAACTTATTTGAAAGAATTTTGAAAGAGAATTATTTTTTTTATAAGCCGAACAAGGCACTTCAGTGTCAAACGTTGGTAATGCCTTTAGACTCTCCAACCCAGAGTCAGCTTCTGGCCAGTTGTGCATTCAAGAGTTACTGTGAATGAAATAATGGCATGAAGCACTTACAACAGACAGATCACCACGTATTATGATAGGGTTAAAGTATTTTTAATACAGCAACACAATTCCCTGAATTGGAAATTAAATTGCAGTACAAATGTGATTTAACATAATAAATGCTGTAAAAGAAAGATGTTTCACTTTCCCATTACCAAGTTCAAGCAATTAAAAAAAATATGGGCCCCTTTTGGTGCAGTGGCTAGCTCGCCAGCCTTCCACCACGGTGATCCTGGTTTGATTCCTGGTGAAGTCACTCTGAATTTTTGCATTTGGGGAATGTGACAAATGTTGCAGATGGGTGGCAGTTTTTCTCAGTGAATTCTGTTTTTCCTACCCTTATATTCCATCACTGCTTTATTATCGGACCTCGTTCTATATCATTCCTTAGTGAGGTTGAAGAATGGCTAGAGTTCCCCCACCCCCTTTAAAAAAGACCAGCCACTTCATTCTGTGTATTAAGGGTGCTTGTTACCAAAAAATTCATTATTATATATTTGTACGAAATATTGTTATTTTGTAGACACTGTTCCTAGCATTAAAAAAATTAGATTGCATAATTTTTGCATAATGGCACGTCAAGATCTAAATTTTTATGTTATCGGGATGTCCAAATAAGAAAAACTAACTCACTTACCAAAATGGGATAATTCACATTGAAGTAAGATACTTTAAGAAATATTTAAAAACAACCAATGAAATGTTTCCACAATTTCTAAACATTACTTAAACAAGGAAGTTTTTGTATATTTTTTATTTGTTGCAGTGGATGATTTTTTGTAAAATAAATTTTGCTAAGCATATGTTAAAATGCATTAAAACATCGACCTCTCAGTAACCCTTGTTAAATTTTCTGCCAGTGTTTTCATTCATTTTATTTGAACATTTCAAAAACACTAAAAATATTATTTTGTCATGCTAGCCATAATGCAAAAACTTTGTTGTTTAAAAATTTTTTTATGCAAGGAAAAAATTACTTACAAGTAATGTGTGCAAGTTAAATAGTATTTCGTACCAATATAAAATTATTTTTTTTTGGTGAAGAGCACACTTAACCTAAATGAAGAACACTTATGCATATCATCGTCATCATTGTCATTATCCATCAGAGTATTCGTCACTATTATTATTGTTGTTGTTTACATTGACATAACTAGGCATGGACTTTGGGGAGTGATATGCTACTGGGGGATGTGGGTGATATGAAATACACCCAGGCAGAATGGGGTTTGGAAATTGTCCCATAGGAAAATTTTTAAAACTTAACCTCCAAATTATGCATTTTAAGCCATTTTCTGATGGAATAAGCATTGATATCCATTAAGGAATATGTGAATTCCTCACCCATTATTGTCTTGCTTCTGGTGGGTGAACCCTCACCATGTCCCATAGTATGCCACTGTGTAAAATAACATCATACATGTAATTTAAATATAATGTAAAAATAAATAACATTTCCACTTTTATCTCCACTTCTTGGTAGAGACAGAATGCTACAATATTGACCAAGAATAATGTGTTTTGACTATTACAGCAATTGTGTATCTGTGGTTCGTTATATTGTATGTCTCATCATGAACAAAATTTTCCAAAGTGTACTACATAATTATTACATGCTGCATATTTTAACATCAGCATGCTCAGTTTTGAACAGTATCTTACAGTTATTAAATCAGGAAGGAGTTAAGATTTTATCCAATATAGTTTCTGTTACGATGTGCACAGTGCATGGATTAATTGGCATGATCCTGTGAATTGTGTTGAACAGCTGCTCCTTAAACAGCAAGGACCTGCCGGTGCGGAGGCATCCTGTTCAACGAGCTGCATCCCGCTTGTATCGTGCCACGTCTTTCCTGGACTCTCGCACCAAGTACTGCACCCCAAGGACCTGTATTGGCCCAGAGTTCATCGTTAGGGCGGCCAATCCCAGCAAGATCATACATATCAGTCAAGTCAAGGTACACATGTGAAGGGTTCTCATGTCGTACAGAGGCTGTGTAAGTGAATGCAAGTTGTTTAATGTTATATTCTACCCTGCAGGAAACTTCGACAATCATTCACAGTTCGTGGATTTCAAGTTTGGCGCAAGGCTCCAAAGTATTGATAACAATTTTTTTTTTTGGGATAGGAAGGGTGGTGGAGTTTAGTGAACTGTGAAATAAGTTGCGTAACATACAACATGCTGCTGACTATTTTTTTCAGGGGGCTGAACTTGAAAAAGGGTAAGACAGTGTGACCAAGAAGATGAACCGAGTCAGTATTCGGATGGTTCAGAGTTCAGTATGATCAGGATATACTTTTGCCTGTAACCTTTCATTTGGGCACCATGTTGTGTAAAATCCAACGTAGTGCAAGAGTCACTTTGTAGGATTCCTGAACTTCCTACAATATTGGGGGAGTTGCATGAACTTGGATACATATACATATTTCCTGAGTATGTAACAAATTTTGACAATATTATAGTAATCTTAGGGGTTAAAAAATTGAATTATAATTTGTTTATATACCCTAAACAAATGGACTTTGTATTTTATCTCCCAAGTTCTGCTCATTTTTAATAACACAGTCCATATTTAAAAAATACCACAGCAAAAATGTATATGTATGAATTAAATAATACTAAATATTAATTGTCAATATTTGTGATAATTAATCCTTCAACGCTGATTAATTTTTTCCAAATTTATACTGGCTGTTAATTACGATTTAAAAAATGTGTGTCTTAATGCGTGGCGGCCTGAAAGGCTGGAGCGCGTCGACATCTACTGGGATTTAGTTTCCGTGTCAGGTCATACACACAGACTCGGGGGGCAGACCTTAACGAGGCGGGGTCTGCAAGATCTGGCACTTCACCTTGACTGTGCTCTTGAATAAGGTCGGGCGGGTAGGCCACCGGCCCGGCACGAAGTCTAGCTGAACTAGACTGGGCTTTCGGCTGCTTAACGTTGGCGGGGCCACTGACTTACCTCTGACGTGCCTTACTGTCGTGGGCCGAGCGCACGTCGGTGAATGTCCCAGGCGTGGTCTCCCATCCCGGCTGGTTGACGGCGGCGACGTCCGCTGGGTGACTCGAGCGAATGGCTTGCTCTGCAGGGGCAGGCAGGCATCCGGCCTGCTGTCGGTGGCTGGCTGTGGTGAGCTGGCGTCATCGACCGTGTTCGACGCCCAGTACCGGGGGGAGGCGGAGGTACTGGACAACGAGGTGAGCAGCTCCGGGGGTCTTCTCCAAGGGGCCAAAAAAATTAAGTGGGGGAACTGAAAGGTGAGGCCTTAACAGTTGATGGGTGGCATGAGCCCGTACCCGGAGGGAGGTTAAGCAGCTGAAGGCTGGAGAAGGTTGGTTAAGCAGTGCCTGTTTCTCGGTGAGGATATCAGCTGCCCTTCTGTCACTACACTTACTTCCCCTTCTGTGGGTGAACAGCATTTACAAGGAAAAGGTGCTACAGTTCACGTCCGCACTAGGGTGACAGGCAAAGATACCACTGGCTAAGTGTAACTCAGAAGGTGGAGATCCCTTCTTGTCACACCTGGCATTCCTTCCAGCGGGTCTATACGCGGTGGATGGAGTGGGTTAACTGGCAAGGGTGATCTACCCTCTTCGTCGTGTGTCTTGCTAGTGGTCAGGGCTCTACCATACGTGCGCACCAGGTACCTTTGCGTACCTGGCCCACAGTATGAGTGGCCATCTAATGTGTGGTGTTTCGGGTGACGTACGTCAAGTCCTTTTTAGGGAACAGGCCGCAGTCCTACTCTAGATTCGAAAAATCAGTTCACAAACCGCAGTTTCCTGCCGCTCCTCTGTGGGGTGAGACTTACCAGGAAGTACTATGTACAGTTCACTCAAGAAGGAACAAATGGCGGGTAGACTATAGACGTATTTTATTCCGTACAGAATAGAACACGGTGACCCCTACTCTCCTGCTGTAATTCAATGCACTGATTAACTTACGGAAGCTGAAGGAAACAAAAGACAGGTGAAGGGGCCTGTCGGCTTGAAGAGCCTGCCTGAAGGGCGTGCTTGAAGAGCTAGAGCAGCCAATCAGGTAGCCGTCAGAACAACTGTACCCTAACTGAAGCTGTGTTGTCCTGAAGGGACTTGAGGGTTATAGGGGGGGTTGTGGGTTGACGGCAAGTGTCAAGTGGGGAGGGGGGGACTCTTCAGGGCTGCAGCGCGTGCTGAAGAAGTCTGGCGTTGGTCACCGGTGATAGCTGGACATTTCCTCACTAGGCACAGGAGAGCAGACAGACCAGAGAGCTGTAGCACGACGTGCTTAGTCGAGCTGCTGGTATCAACTGCCGTTCTGCGGCAGTGCAGGGCCTTTTATACGCTTGGCCAGTGGTTCCTTCGGCCGTCGGGTGACTCAGGGAAGGGTGGAAACGGGGTAGTTTCCTTATGTGCAGGTGGTATCCTCCGCTTGCTTAGGGGCAACTCTTCTGCACTGTCGACTGGTCTCCCTTCTCACTGGATTGTGTTAGGTGGTGGCGATTTATATTACGCTCTTTCTTGAGGTGAATTCCGTGTCTAAGGAGGCGGAATGCTGGCNTTGTGTTAGGTGGTGGCGATTTATATTACGCTCTTTCTTGAGGTGAATTCCGTGTCTAAGGAGGCGGAATGCTGGCCTGGGTTGCAGCCCGTCTGAGTTCGTATCGCTTCTGGTCTGGGGCATGTGACGCGTACGTGATGATACGGAGTTGCAGCAAAGAATTAATAGTGTAACTACGCGTCACGCGTCAGTCTATATGTTGGGTTTTGTATATTTTTTGGAAAACCAAAATCTTCTGGAAGTTTCTAAAGCCTTTCCTGCTCGTGACATCAACATCCTCTAAAACACTGTAAAGAACGAACAAGTAATGTAGTNAAATTAATAGTGTAACTACGCGTCACGCGTCAGTCTATATGTTGGGTTTTGTATATTTTTTGGAAAACTAAAATCTTCTGGAAGTTTCTAAAGCCTTTCCTGCTCGTGACATCAACATCCTCTAAAACACTGTAAAGAACGAACANAAAATCTTCTGGAAGTTTCTAAAGCCTTTCCTGCTCGTGACATCAACATCCTCTAAAACACTGTAAAGAACGAACAAGTAATGTAGTTCAAAGTTATAAAGCACATTGTAATCCTGATATTGTATGATAGGTATAATTTTGTGTTGCATAGGTTTAATTTCAGTTCCTTTTTAATTCTTTTTCATTTAAAGGATAAAATAATTGTTTATTTTTTTCAGACAGCCCAGAAGAGGAGAGTGGTGGTGATAATGTTGAACGGCCAGAAATTAGACATTTCCTGTAATGGAAACAGCACAACTGCCAAAGAATTGTTCGAGGTGAGGCACCATTTCGGTTATAAAAGAATAATTTAAATAATTTTTAATATCCCAGTAAGTTGGTTGTCATGCTTACAGTGTTATTTCAGACTTAGTTCCCGTGGATGTTCAACTACTAAAGTATGTTTATTGTATATTTGTTTATATTATATTGTAAGTTTGTTTATAAAGTATATATTATTACTCGTGTTTCTTTTCCTGCAGTCCATATTTTTACTGTCCTCCAAGTATTTATAGACTGATTGATCACAGTAAAGTGAGCAGTTTTGAAATGAACCTTTGAAAAAATGTCACTGCCCCTACCTGCATATATTTTGATGGGCACACTGACTGGCAAGCGCCTAGTAAAGTTGGTAACAATGGAGGGGAAGAAGTTCCATGTCTTAATGTTGAATTACAAGTGTAATTTGTGAATACTTAAATTATTTATTTAGTTTTTTTTTAATGCATATAAATATTATAATAAGCAAATTTGTAAAATATTTACTTTTCTAATAATTGTACAGTCTTACTTCACTGACACATGAATAAAGTGATTAGGCCCTGTGTGCCGGATCACAAATAATTACAAACAACGAAACTGATTTAATACCTGTATTTTGCCAAACATATGTTTATAATGACAGACAGCACCCTCAATGTAGTTACAAACAACTTTGGCATTTATTAAAGCTGATAATCACAAACATTACTAGATGCCAGGTCCATACAAAATATTTTAAATTTAATGAAACATATTACAAAATGAAGAATAAATCAATGTATTGCTCACTAAAATAGAGAATATTTAAAAAAAATGATATGCAAATTACCAATAGAATATGTACACTGATTTAAAACGATTATAATTTGGAGAATATAATTAAAGCATTACACTGACTAGACTTGTAAATATAAGTAATTACAAAAAGGAGGGCAGCCTTAAGAGCCCAGTAATGTAGTATCGGTGGAAGCAGTCAAATGACCTGTCAAAGCTCCAGCGATTAAAATTATAATAAACAAACACATTTAAAAGTTACTACGCCCAACACGAGAGTCTGGATGCGAAGCATATTGAAAAAAGGTTCAAACATTGTTGGGCAGCAAACAAAACTAGACACTACACGTTAGAACTGGACACTACACGTTAGAACTGGATACTACACGTTAGAACTGGATACACACAGCAAAGCTGGGGTTTTTAGTTAAGCCAAAACCAAATTTGGGCTGGCGTCCAAAACCACAATTTTGAAAAAACGCTAACTTATTGTGTGCCCAAGACAACCCATCTACGCCACACAAACATTAAAAACTATTTTTAAGAATCCCGGCTAACACACAACTCGCGGTCCATGATTCACCTCAAATTGCTGCCACATCACGCCAACTTAAGCAACGAAATCTAATAGATGGTGCCTCATCACAGCCAAACGTCCTAAGGACGACAATTTTAACAGTTTAAATCATGTTGCAGCTCCTCTGGGACGCGTACAAGCGACAACCGGGCATTGAATAGGAGGGGCTAAAGATGTGCAACGACTTAAATAAACTGGCCCGTTGACAAAAAAAAATTATGACACATGAGAGAAGGGGAAATCAAGGGAGGGTGAACAGGGGAGGAAAAGGGAGGGGATTTGAGATGGGCAAAGAGCAAACCACCGCGCAGAGTAGAAAAAGATGAAGACGTCTGGTGCGGCGTTGATTTGGCATTGATTTCACATAGGGCGGAATAATACACAGTGTGCGCATAAGTAGATCTCAAGCAGTGCTTTCAGAAGTGCTCAGTTTACCGTGAACAACCCATACCAGCAGTTCATAAGTCCACATCCTGTATACTCCAGCATAGATCCTACCATTGAAGAGTATGCGCTATCCACACCTATTAGCCTGCTCCCTTCCCATACCTGCAACCTGTGTGAATCCATTTGTCTTAACTTTTCTAGCCCTTTGTACTAGTTTGCTGCTTTAGTCATCTGTAGTAGCATAATAGAAATGTACAACTGTTTCACATATTTTTTTTTTTTAGTTAAATTTCTGCTCTTTAGTTATTGTATCAAATGTTTCATTTTTGAAAGCCTCTTATAAACATTTTTACACCTAAAAATATACGTGAGAGAATAAATGAGAAACTCAAACTAGTATCCAAATTTATAATTTTCCTGGCAAGTAATTCACAGACTGCATTCAGAAATTTGCAATGGTTTTTAATTACCAGTTGTACCAGGGAATCTTTCCTTTTAACGTGTGGCTTGTGTAGAAAGACTTGTTGTGGAAAGCAGGACTCAACTAGAATTACGGAATCGCTGAAATTCTGATCCCTCTTTCCTCTGTTGCATAAAAACTCAGGCTGTATTTAAACTAGCTTCCACCTTTCTGCCCCGGTAGTGAATCTTTGTCCTTAAGGTGTGAAGCATTGGTGTCTTAGCCAGTCCTGGAACCCTGTACAATAATGTACTTTGTTTGTAAACATGTTAAGCACTACACCATGCAAAGACATTAAATAAACCTGTATTTCCCTTTACCCACTGGATACTACAAGACCAACATCAGCTTTTACCTTCCACTTCGCACTCCTGACCTTTTTCCCCTTATCACAGGTCTGATGTACTGTTTGATGAATCTGTATAGAAGGGAACTCCTACCTTCTCACCACTTGTCTTGACCCCAAGAGGATTCAGCAAGAGATGTGTGTAGCCCTAGCGAATCATGCTAGCACCAAACACTTGTGACCGGAGGGATAACTTTGTCCAAACTGTTGCAGTGACCTACATAAAGAAAACTTTCATTTCAGTCAATAATTTCTAAATACCTTTTAAAATGCAAATGCACGTATCTATCACAGCTTGAGTGTAAAAGGATTGAGAAAAACTGAAAATGTTTTGGAATATTTCATTACTTGTATAGAACTACGAGGTATCTAAACACTAGGTGGACCACACATGTGTCGGAAGAGGAAATAAGGGAAACGAGAATGGAATTTGTGTCGCTACTTAACAAAGATATTAAACACAAACCAGGAGCTGTGTGGTCATGTTACATTGAAGCAATCACGAAGGCAGCGTACAGACTAAATTAATACTGTATAGAAATAAATTATATGTCCATTATTCATTAAAGCCAAGCGAACAGCAGTTGGATGTAAGCATGCCATTATTATGTTATGAGAGTTATGGAAGTAAAAACGGTAGTATGATTCATGTACTTTAAAACCTCAAACTGCTGTTAATGGCTTATAGACGTAACTTTGATTTACTGACAAGTGACTTATGCAGGTGTAGACAGTTTTTTACCTTGATTTAATGTTAGTATGTGCCCATTATGGGTTTATGTCATTTGTATTGGTATTAATCCCATATTGACAGTAATCATAGTGACTTTATGAACTCAGAGCTGTCTTAATATCACAATTAAGAAAAGAAAGCATGTGAACTTTATAAATGTAAGTATACGAGTAGGTATTCAGAAACGGATAGACACTAAATATTTTCTCATACGTATTGCATTCTGTTGGAAGAAATATACCTGTTGTAGAGAAGTGTATTAAGACTGAGGGGACTGGTTTTTTGGAAGGTGGTGATCCAGAGCGAGAACTTGGAAGAGAACTTCATGCTGGGGTTGGCAGTGCTGCTGACGGGAGACTTTGTGTTCATCCCGCCGGACACAAAGTTGTGGAAGGTGGCGCCAGCGTGTTGGAACTTGGACCTGAAGAAGAACGCTGGTGCTCCATTGTACACCTTCACCATGTACATCAGAGTGAGGTTATTCCTCCCCAGTCTGAGAGGAGTCAGGTTGGTCGCTGATTACGTAGGACATGTCTGAGGAAGTCACTGCTGATGTAAAACATGTTATGTTAGATGTTAAATAAGTAGATAGGTATCAGTTCATATATCACGTCTTAAATCCATTTTTCTCCACTTTCGGTGTGAGAATATTACCAAGGGGCTATCAGTATCCGGTGGGCCACATTTAAAATGTACTGTTACAAGCAGTTACATACAACAATTTTTTTTTTTAAGAGTTAATCAAAAAACTCGGATACTTACAAATATGTTGCTACAGTTTCTCGAATTTGTTGGGCTTAGACAGGCTCTTTAAGGTATGGAAGTCTTAATTAAATAGAAGAGTTAATAATAATCCCCTAATTTATTTTCAATCACTACAAAGAAAATATTCTTGTGATTTAATTCAATTACTATCTCTTGCTATTTACAACTAATATTTACATAATCGTCCCATCACCTCACAGAAATTAATGCAATCAAACCACTCATATCAGTCACAATAAAAAGTGTATCAATACCTATTGAATTATTTTATAATTACATGTCCATATTTGACAGTTCCAATATTTACAACAAAGTGTGTATCACACGTTCATACAGTCCTACCTTAATTCAATTCAGATTCCATTAGTCCATATTCTAGAGCGCTCCAATCACCCCCATGCACAATAGCCTTTTACTTGTCAAGTAGGATGCCCTTCCACCAGTTCACAGCATGCGCACACACACACGTGCTCACGCACGAACGCAGACAGAGAGAGACAGAGATAGACACAGACACACAGGGACAGACAGACAGACAGACACAGAGAGATACAGATAGAGACAAACACAGAGAGAGACAGACAAAGAGAGAGACAGAGAGACACACAGAGACGAGCACACACACACACACACCTCTCTGCCATTGTCTTGCACTCTTCACCGTCCTGTCCTCTCCACTGATGTCCCTCGCTGCGCCAGACCCTCCTGGTTGCCACACTAAGCCAGATGGCGACCACAAAAACTGCAAACCCTCCAGTTACAGTGGTATTTATGGTGTCGTTGGCCTTAGCCCAGAAACTTCTTCACACGTCGGATTGCGTTGAGGTAAATGATTGCCAGAAAATTCTTGCGCATCCTCTCAAGTCATTCACTCCTCCGGCAGGGGGAAGGAGGGGCTTGACGCCAGCCAGGTTACCCGTCAATCGTTCCCCCGGCCACCAAGCGACGTAGCGGAGAGCGGGTCTGCCTGGGGAGAGGGTAGGGTAAAGGTGGGTCACTCCCCACAGTGCCAGGACCACGCATAACGAGGTAATATGGCAGGAGTCCACACGTAACAATATTTAGGCCTCATCATGGGAGTGTTTTAACAACCATTGAGTACTGAGTACAATTTTTTTTTTCTAATAAAGTCTCAGACATTGTTGGTGGATTTAATTGTTAGGCCAAATTCTGGTGCAAGTGGCTGTGGGTTTAAAACCCAGGTAAAGTATTGATTTTTGGGTCAATCTGTTTTAACCAAAATTAAAAAAAAAAGTTAACCAGCATAAAAGCAGAGGTAATTTTTTGTAAAACATTAATTTTTCGTGGTGACTTGTCTAAGCCTTGGTGTCACCTTCAGAAAACCATCCAACATTACCCAAAGTGAACTCACCCAATATGATACAAGAGAAATTGCACTGATGAAAACAAAACCTATCAAAAGTAAATATACCTATTTTGTTTTTTTTTTTTTTAGAAAATAAATGTGTGTTTATCAAGATTTTTTGTTGTAAATTACTTTCTGTAACTTTGAATATCATGTTTCCACAATTTTAAAGTCAGCATGAAGATTAAGAATATGTTACTCAAAACAATCCATAGTCGTTTTTTAGGGATCCTAGGTTGGTTTAGTTGGTTCCCTATTCAATTCCTGACTCCGTGTGGCGGATATTGCCATGGTGTGGGGCTTCCTGAAAGCGCTCCCGTTTCCTCCCCCATTTTCATTTCCCTGCATCTTTATCTGCATCTCGTCTCACCTCATCCATTCTTCGGACGTGCTTCGATTGATGCCAGCCTCCCCTCGTGCATGCGTGACCTTGCCCCAGGCAGAAACCACGTATGGATTTTCACTTTTTCTCTAAATGCATTTCAAGGTTTTTTTTCAACTTATTGTTCAGAGCCATTGCAGGAAAGATTTAAAAGTTTGTGAGACTGGACTAGATGTGTGTGTTGACATGCTGTGCCCAGGTAGTGGACGTGGCAGTAGCGTCTCGAGTGTTGCGTGTTTGCAGGAGCTGGAGCGTGAAGCACATGCTGTACCTCCAGCTACGGAGACGCATGCTGGAGCAGCACGTGGACTGCTCGCTGGAGCAGGCGGTGGTGTTGGCGGGGCTCGCGCTGCAGGCCGAGTTTGGTGACTACGACCAACAGGTGGGCAGCACACAAGCTACGTCACTCTGAGCAACTGGCCCCTGCCTGCCAGTTTGCCAAGTATTAGCCACCTAACCCATCGGCTCACACATTAATTTCCGAGTTGAAGTGTTGCAATCACGTAAATGTTTTGGTATGAACTGTACTTGCAGTCAGTATTTTTTTTTTTTTTTCAGCCAATGAAAAACGTGCTGCTTGTTCAATGGTATTGGCACTAACCATTCATGTCAAAGAGGTGTAGAAAAGTCCACACATAAGATTATNTTTTTTTTTTTCAGCCAATGAAAAACGTGCTGCTTGTTCAATGGTATTGGCACTAACCATTCATGTCAAAGAGGTGTAGAAAAGTCCACAAGCAAGACTGGGTCTTGGTGCCCTGCTGTGTACAGTTCTGGTCATAACTTTCATTCATTTGCAACGTGTCCACAATTGTGTACACAGTGACTGAACGAGTTAAGAGGCTGTTTATATTACATTACACTTTTTTCCATGTGATATGAAATAATAGTCTGAAAGAAGTAGAACAGTGGAGGAAAATGTCTTATCAAAATTATGTAATTAAAATAAGCTGTAGAAATATAAAATTTATCATTTTTCTACAAAACTTTAAATTGAACAAAATTGTTGCATTACAATGTAACTCAAAATAATTATTTGTATTATTACAATATATTCGTGGTTTTATCATATACTTTTTGAATCAAACCGTTAAAAAATAAGCCAATGTGTGACATGTGTTGTTGTTTTCCAAATACTGTATGTATCTCAACTGTTTTATACTTTTAACACAAACATATTTTAGTTTTGAATATAATGAACTTTTGTTTATATGTATTTTATGTATGAATTAAATTATTTCATTTGTAATTAATATGAAGAGAAAATAGGTGTGTTTGTAATGCTTAGTACGAAATAGCTCTTAATCAGAATATTATTAAACAGAGTGTGCATGAATGCAGTGCATTGCCCCTTTGGTTGTAATTTTCAAGCCTTAGTTAAGCTTTGTTTGCATGAGTATCTCTCGATACTAGCAGTATCTAGGGTGTCGTGGTATTAAGAATTGGAATCGGTCCGTCCCCATAAATGACCAAATGTACAGTTTTACCTAGTGTAGACTTTGAAGGGTACTTTATGATGTGTCCTTTGTCTGCCGAGGCGTTGTGGAACTACTGAAGTTTTGCATGAAACAGTTGTGCTACAAATGTGTCCTTACTTAGCAGTCAATGTATTTGTGGAAGGGCGGCACGACACGTCATCGTGTGCATACAAGGTGCTGGGAGGTGAGTGCGTGCCAGGCAGTACGTAGCATTGCGGCTGTTGGCAGGAGCACGGCCGCGGAGACTACTTCCTGCTGGAACACTACGTCGCGGATGGCCTGGTGCCGTGCGGCCAGGAGAGCCGCGTCAGAGGCCTGCTGCAGCAACGGCACAGGCAGAGGCAGGGGCTGGACCCCGGCTGCGCGGAGGAGGCTTTCGTCTCCCAGCTGCAGCTCTCCTCCTGCTATGGCTCTCACTTCCACGCCGCCACACTGGTAACTGCTCCCTCCTCCTCATTTCCTGTTCGCTGCGTGCGTACCTACTCTTTGCTTTGCTGGCTCCTCCCTGGCCATCACCTATAATGCTCCGTACACATAAACCATGATCCCAACTTTAATCCTCTACTAGTGTAGTTTTTAAAAGATTTTCCAGTCAAACTTTTTAATATTTTCCTAGATTTTTTATAAGTTTAATATGGAATTATTTTGAGTGAGTGAGTGAGTGAGTAAATACAGTAAGTGAAGAGATTTGGATGGCCGATGAGGGTGAAGTAAGGTGAGTATGGAGCAGCGCCAGAATGCAAGGGCGGGAAAAATGGGAGATCCCCGAGAAAACCAGCTGACCAGCGGCATCGTCCGGCACGATTCCCACATGCGAAAATCTTGGGGTGACCCTGCCAGGAATCGAACCCGGGTCTTGGTGTGAGGCGAGTAGGTTAACCAGTACACCATCGTGGCTCTGGCTGGAATTAATTAGAGAATTCTGGCTTGTGTTGTGTTGGCAGTAAGGCAGTATATACAAAATTATTATCACATACGTAATAACAAATCTCTGTCGCATACTATATCAGCTAATATTCTTTTCTTCTTCAGCTTTTGATGTCATACAAAAAAAAATCCAGCAGTTTCAGGATTAATTTCTGTAGAAGTTTACCTTTGGACAAACATGTTAGTTTCTGGATTTATAAGATTCAACACCCTACTTTTTAGACTCTGTTTTAGAGGTAAATAATCTGGGATGTGTTAATGGTTTTTATATTTTTTTTTTTATGATTGTGGTGCTACAAATATACCATAATTATAAGGCATAAAATGCTTTGAATTAAAAGTCTGTCTTATGATGATAAAAAAAAAAAACATGCATGCAATGTCTAGTCTTCACGGAGGTAGGAATAATCGAGAGATGTGGCATGCTATGAAATAGTTGAATCTACATTTTCGACCATCATCGTATTGTGATGCCCAAAACAATTAAAATGTGGTTGCTTGTTAATACATTATTATATTATTGTTAATTCCAGCAGTTGTTTTAAATAAATAAAACCGTTGAAGCTTAACTTGTAAGCCAAACATCAACATGCTTAGATACAATAGCAGTATCGTGTTTCTGACAGGTTTAAGTTTTCAGTGTTTTTGGTGTCACAACAAGGCAGACAGGTTTCATCATTTTCCCATGCACAACCACAGACACGACTTCCTCTCGCTTACGTTAGTTTAAACTGCTGTCTGTTGAAAGCGGCGTGTACCGTAGTGGATGCTGGTATTTGTACGCACTGTGCTTTAGGTAAACAAAGAGGGTCCGAACATTCCTGTGTGGCTGGTGGTGAGTGGCAACGGGACGTCAGTGTACAGTCGTCACCCTGATACCAACCAGAGGGCATTGAAGGAGCACTTCCCATGGAAAAACATTCAGAAGCTGAGCTTCAACAAAAACTTCTTCTTCCTTCAGTCGGCAACTGGAAACCGCACCAAGCTGAAACTCAGAATGGACAACAGGAAGTATGCGAGTTACATGTTCTCTCGGAATACCATTGCCTGCTCTAGTCTCGGCTCGAAGTAGTGCTTGAAATGTTTTTGCACTGAGTGGATTAAAAAAATGTTTTCATTATTTTTAAAGTTTATTTATCTGTGAGTATTTGGTAATTTTTCATTTAAACTAAATAGCCTACCTAGCAGTCATTTAATGGAGCATTTGTAACACTTAACATATTTATTATATTACCTTTTTGGAACACAAAAATTTCTTCAGCATTATCAGAAAATATTTATTTCATAGATTTCTAGAATAATATATGGAGAATCATACTTATAAAAACTGTTGTAACTTTTAATATGAGAATATTTACACTATTTATATATATATTTCTAAATAAATTTTAATAACAAGATAACACACCAAAGAGTATTAATATGTACGCATAGACTACAAACTAAAGAATATCACTCTGGTACAAGTTTGATTACATTTTGAGATGCCATATATTTCCCAACAAAATTTATACATTCATAACAATTTATCTGTTTTCACACGTATAGTTATTGTAATGACGCAGTATTCTTAATTTTCGGGACACGTGTTTCATTTTCTTTCGCTTTGGTAAACTTCATAATATGTTTATCTGGCATACGTTTGCTGTTTTACGTTTATCAGGTGTTCGGTTGTCGTTTCAAAAGTTTTAGTTTTTGTTAAGCGTCAGCATTATTTAGAAACTTTCAGACCACATCGACAAGTTTTGTACGAGAAGTTTGTTTATCTGTATGTTGACGGCGCAGTTAAGCGGTACACAGCGCAGTTTGGATGACGCTGCTGGCAGATGCCGGCTGCCATGCCCTTATCTTAGGAGATGGGTGCAATAGGCCTGCAGAATAAATACTCTGTGTGCCTATCGCCTAAAAATGAAAAAGTAACCAACCGTCAGAGAAGATGTATCGGGCGTGACGAGCTTCACCCACACCGGCAAGCATTCGCGACCGCTAAGTCTTGTTTCACTTAATTTCTTTTTGGCTTGAACTATTAAATTCTATTAAATTATTTCCGCCGGTGTGGGAGGTCGCTAGGGTGCCAGGAGGGAACGAACGTCCCTCCTGCCTTCGTAACTTCTTCTTGCGATGCAAGTTTTTGAGACATGACTAATTCGTAAACGGCTGTGGCGCTGTTCTGCACTTGTCTATTTATCTGTGAACGGTTTGTACTCTGCATACCTGAACTTCGTATGTGAACTGTGTCACTTACCTGATAAATAAAAGTATAGAACAAATACACTAGAACTTGACTTTATTTCACAATTAATTGGCGGCCATTTTACAGAGTCTCGTGTTACTCCATCTTGAGCTCGTCAAGTGGAAAGTTATCGCCGAGTGGCAACGTAAAGTTGGCTATAACTTTGTAACTGTAGCGTGCCACGTTACATTATGGTATACCAATCTTACGTAATTTTATTTTGTAGCACCGAGTGGCTGTGCATTCCATTATGTTACCAAAGAACCATAGCTGTTGTTTTTTTAATGAATTAATTAAAATTAGTGCATACAAGCTTTCATGGCAAAGTGAGCACATTTTAAATCAACTTTTAAAAATACCTCTGCCTCATATATGGATATAATTTATTATTATCACCAGTTGCCTCACTCTCTGTACAGTTGGCAGCAAGTTAGGGAAAGTCTGAATATTAACATCATATTGAAAGAATATGTGAATTAATGGCAAATTAAGTAGGTTTCCTTGTGCTTTGTAAAAGTTATATGGTAATGTATTTAACATTATTAGGTTCTAACGATTCTGAAAATTACTTTGGTTGACATGACACAAACAACATTTGTGACCTCCGCCTTANCCCCCTCTCCCCCCTCATGCTATGCCATGCCACTGCTCTTTCCAAGAACAACATTGCCTCTGTCACCCACGCCAAGGTGTACCTACCGCTTGTAAGCTCGCCATCCCTTGATTCATGGCTGGCCCTGCTGCATTCGTGCCTGAGTTGGGAAGGCGGCAGTATCCACCCCTTGCAGATGCACCCTGGGCTGGGTACCGAATGTCGGCCCAGCAATGCAGGATGGATGGCTGGCTGGCTCTCGCCCATTCACTGCTTTCCTCCCCTCACTCGCCCCCACCCAGTTGGGTATAAATTCGAGTGTTGCAATCCCACGGGGCTGTTTATCGGCACGCACACCCACGCTATGGCTCCGACAATACTTTGTGCCACCAAGCTCTCGCCTAACCATTTGTCTGTGACGTGGGTCCCCGTGCCCCTACAGGGCTCCTACAGTTTCTGAACTTGTGCGCCTGCACCATCTCCTGCCTCTAAACACCTGGTCACAGCTACTGCACGGATCTTCTGCCCTTGCCTTACTGTATGCATTTACAGCTTGCTGGTTCTTGCCTGTTCACATCACCTCGTAACTACAAGACCTACGTCAGTACCAGTTGTCTCCTCAGTCTGTTAGGGAGGCCGACTAAGCATGCTGGCGTACCCACACTGGTCACCTGGTTGCTTAGCTTACCGTGGTCATGCTCGCCCAACACTTCCCCGCCTAGGCACTACACACACACACACTTGGCAGTTTAGGTAACCTTGCCCTTCAGGCGTCCTGGGCACAGGCTGGGTATGTGTGTGTTCAGCATTAAACCCATGTATTCTGCCTTCCAGGCCTTGCCTCTTAGCTCACCCGTTTCCCTTTCCTCGCTCTGTCATCCCATCAGACCTAGACACAATAGCGTCCCTCATCCCTTTGGGCTTATACACAGCTACATACCAGAAATTACTCTTTTCCTCAACCTGAGATATGGTTACCAGCAGTCATGCCATTTCGCTGGTCTCCACTGGGACGGGGAGCGAGGCTCTCCACTGGGACGGAGAGCGAGGCTCACCACTGGGACGGGGAGCGAGGCTCACCACTGGGACGGGGAGCGAGGCTCACCACTGATTCTCCCTGGAGGCCTGGTTACCAGCAGTAATGCCACTTCTGTGGAGCAATGCCTTCCTTTGGATCGTGATCCAATCTCAGGGCATCAGTGTCAGAGATAGACTCTGACTCTCTGAAAGGCTTGCTCTTTCCTCCCGCACTAAACTTAGGGCCCGCTTACCTAGCAGCCAGCCATGCCTCTGCCTGAGCTGTAACCTTGCCACATCCACAATCACCTAGTTGGGGGGAGAAAGGTGGAGAAGATGCCATTGCCCAGGCTTGGCAAGCTGAGTGAAAGGGAGCCCGCTCCCAGCAGATGTACACAGATTTGAGGGAACAAGCCACCCACCAACGAGCTAATTACCACCTCACCACTGAGAGGAGCTTGTGGACCGGGAAGAAGACTTCAGTCAGAGCTCAGGAATGTCTGCCAGGCTGTTTTGTAGTATCTCAGGCCATATCACCACTGCCTCTGCATTCTCGTGCCAGCTCACCTTCCTCGCTCGTCCGCTTCCACCGAAACCATTTTTATCATGTGCCACCGCAGAATTTGCTCCCTGTTGGTCCAAAACTTGGCCCATACTCATCCCTGCACCTCCCTGATCTGAGCATCATATTATGAAACTCCCACCTCGGGCATCTCAGTAATCCCCAATCCCCGTTAAAGGAGCAACAAGCTACTTATCGCCGAGGGGGAGGAGTTTATGCAGCATCCGACCATCAGGTAGTGCCTCATGGTGTACGCTAAGACAATGCACTGCATCTTTTGTTTTGAACTTAACCCACTTGCTAGATGTTCAACTCTCCACTGATGAATGGCTACCTAGCTGGTTAATAAACATGAGTGTCAAACACAGAAAACTATCAAAATTGCCTCTATTATGAAAGTTATCTTACACACTACAGTTTCTCAGTGAATTTTTATGTTTTATAACATCTTGTCTTTGTATTGCGAATTACATTCTGGCCACGACAAAACTAACATCCTATGTAATTTTAGTATGTCAACATATTCACTCTTGTTGTGCCTAGATGCAAGTGAAGTTAACTACTGTATATTAATTAATAAAACGTTGATGGAACTTGAAGGAACTTTGGTTGAGTGTTTATCATGGTGGCAGTATTGTGTTGTAATCTTGTGGCATTAGACTGCACATGTTTACAGAAACAAATTTCAACATTTAGCAGTCGTGGGATAGTATAATACAGACAGAGTAAATGCATTGTACAAAAATAGAAAACCAACTTACATGAGCCAATATTATATGTAGACATTAATTGTAGGTATTTATAATACTCTTAATCATTTTTATCTCTTGACATGAACCGTCCCGCCTCACGTAACGCTGCGGCCGTTTGTTCCACACGCATTCATTGCCCCACTAGACAACTTACGAGGCTGTATTTTATTTGGACTGGCACGGGTGCCATTCGTGAGCCCCTCGATGCCTTGGCGTCCCTTCATCAGTGCCCCGGCCCCTGCCTATTGTGTCACCGTTAGAAAGTTTTTGACTCTCTCTCTCTCTCTCTCTCTCTCTCTCTCTCTGTGTGTGTGTGCGTGCGCGGGCGGGCGGGGAATGGGAATATCAGTAGTAACACTTAGTCTAATTTCCGCGGGTGTGAAATAACGTAAAATAACACCCAATCGAGCACGGCATGCCAACCCCTCGGGCCGACTTGGACTCGCCCCTGAGCGAGGGCAGCTTGGCTCGCACTGCCACCGGCCTAGAACAGTGTTATTATTTTTAATTGCAAGTGTTTTGAATTGTATTTTTTGTGTTCTATTTCCGTTATTTTTATTTAGCAGACCTAACAATTTAATATGAAAATTCTCAGACATTCAGAACAGAATTTCAGTGCCCTTGTTAAGTTCTCATGTTTCTTGTATCAGTTTTTGTTTATGTCCGTGATCATTTTGGTTACTATTTTTTTTTTTATGTGTAGATTTTGAAAGTCTTTGCTTTGTTGGTAATGGCAGAATGTTAAGATGATAATTGTTTTCTCAAAAGTGCGTGCGACACATTCACCTTTGGCTGGCTCACCGCCATGATGTCAGTGCAACTTTTGTACTCGTAGGGTGTGGATGCGTCGGTCGCGACCTGCAGGACACTCAGCTTTTGTTTGCTCACCAGACATAAATGCAATAGACTTTAATTGTATTGTTAACTCAGCTCTGTACTGAAGTTTGTGAGAGTCGGTAAATCACCATGAAACTTAATTCTACGTGTTATTATTTTGTGTTGACGCTTGACGTCTGTGATTGACGGGGACGTCATGATAGGCCTAGTTTTTGGTTGTGACGGTCAGAGGCACGGCTGGCTGTCAAGATTGACTTATGGTTTGTTCACTGGAGCCCAGCCGGTATACAACCTGAGGCACTTGGGTTGGCAGCTTGGTACAAAGTCCGGAGTATGCCGAATTACCTTACATATTACCGGCTTGCACACCGCAACTGGGTTACCTTTGACGGGCGTCGCCCGGGGTAGCTCCTGGCTCTGCCTCAGCTGGGGTTGGCTCCTGCTAGAGGTCCGTGCCCAGGCTCGGGGCGAAGGTGGTGCTGCAGCTGGTGATGCAGGTAGAGGCCAAAGAAAGGCTTCTGGCTTGGCTGAGGTGGCACCACGGGTTTGCGAGACCCGGTGGTACGTTGAGTCCTTAGTGGAGGGCGACGACGACGGGATGTGGTTCCCTGGCGGTCTTGAATGGGGGCTGAAATAAGGAGGAGGAGAGAGCTGGGAAGTGAGGTCTCTGCAACTGTCGGGCGGCTTGAGCTCGTTCCCTGGGGGTTATGCTACAAAGTGCAGTTGGGGCTCGGTTACAGCCTAAGTTAAGCTAGGAGTTGGTAGCTGCCTTTATAATACGTAACCTGGTAACACTCCTACGGGTGTAAGGCATGTGGGTAGGTTCTACGGTCGGCCAAGCAAGAGAGGGGCAGGCGACGAAGTACCCTAAGTGTTGAGCCAAGCTGAGGCCGAGCCAACCAGAGCCGTACTGGGTACCGTAACCAACAACAGTTCAGCGCGGTGGATGAGTGAATGGACTGGACTAACTGACTAAATGCCTTGTGGTTGGGACCTAATGGTTGGGACTCTACCATACTGCACACCAAGTGGACAGTATGGGGGTGGCCGTCTAATGTGTATTGTTTTGATGTATGCGCACCCAGTTAAGGGAGCCTGCAATCCTACGCTAGGTTCGGAAAATAGGTTCGGGGGAATGCCACGGTCTTCTCCTGCTCTTCCCTGGTGGGCTGACGTATACGGAAGTTGGAGTTACAGTAGCCACCCTTAGCAATGATTACTCTGAAGTTAATAGAAGACGCTGGCCTGTACTAACTACTAATTTACCAAGAACGGTAACGGAAGTTATCCTACCCAAACCAGGTGAAGGAGACCTGGGTCTGAACTAACAAAGCAGATGTGGCTAGGTAGCTATGATGCTGGCTAACCCTAACTAACTCAATGCTTGTTGTCCAGAAGGGACTCGGGTACCACTACCAGAAGGCTAGTTAGTGGGTGTAGAAAAGGAGTGTTGACAACTTATCTGATACTATCTCAAGGCATAGAGAGGTAATTGTCAGAAATACGTTCATGCATCGAGTACTGGTCATCGTCTTCAATCGCCCGAGATGGTGGTACATATGTAATGGTAAACTGAATGTTCTGAAGCACCAGCCAAAGTGGTTACATAGAATGAAATTATGTACTGCCTTGGTATAATAGTAAAACGATTCACCAGTAATAAACAATTTTTATTTTTGATGAGCAACAGTCATAAGTAACATTTTGTATTTCTTCCAGATGCTAATTCATTGGAGAGATTTTCCAACCTTGCCTGTGGAATTGTACAGGACTGTTTGTTTGTGAATGTGGTTCATAATTTAGTTTTCAGTTTAATGTTAATTTTTGTTCTAGTTATTTGCCTGCCCAAATTATAAAGCAATATCTTACCTTCATTATATTTTCGAAGCCACAAAGATGAGCATTCTTTTTATTTGGAAAGAAGTCAGTCTTTATTGGTTAAAATATGAAGTCATAAGTTATATACTAATTAACTCAGAGCAGAAAAAACAAAAATGTGATTTGTAATCTTGCATGCAGAATTTGCTTTTTCGGTGTACTTTTAAATGAGACAAAATGTGTCCCCTTTCCTATCACTGTATATGTATGAGCATAACATATGTATTGTTAATGAATTAATAACAGCTCTTTTTGTTTTATTTTTTTTAAGGAGTTACTATGCATTCCACCTGGCCTCTCTCCACCACCAGTTCTTCTTGAAGCTGAAGGTAGAACTGACATCACTGCAATCTCTTTCAGCAGGTTAGGAATCTTCTTATTAAAGGATTCATAAAAATGGGCCAGGAACAGCACAACTACTGTGATTTAATGCATAAAACAATATTGGTTCAAATTAGTGATGCGGTTTGTGAAAATAGATCTAGCAGTCATGGATACAGATTGTGTCCATTTACATTTGTATGACACTGTTATATACTTACGTACGGGAAGGATAACATCAGCGTCTTGGACACCTCACCAGTGTCACCGGCTCGCAGAACGTATTCGGCCATGCAGTTGCAGTGTTGTCCTCAGTATGTGGCTGTCCTTGCTAAACATTCTATGACTGTCAGGAGGTTGGTACCAACTGCAGGTGCTCCACGGAGAGGGGTACTGGCAGGTTGCTGTCGCCTAATGTTGTTGAGCCAGGTGTTGTTGTACATGCCAGGGAAATGCAGATATTGTAAACTTACAGAGTGATCCCATTGGGCCGAGACCCTGGAGTTACCACTGTAGGTCTCAACAAGGCGTTGTAAAGTTGTTGCTATTCCCAAGAGCTTGGGCCAGTAGCTCGTTCCTAACATGCGCGGGCGCAGCACTCCAAGACTACCCGAGACCCGATCTGTCCCAAAATGAGTATAAAGGGAGTGGTGTGTCAGTGGATTAGGAAAAAGCAGAGTACTCCCGTAGATCGTGAGTGGTGCGTAAGGAGGGAAATATATAAACGTAAGGACGTAACCTATAGACAGGTGGTCAACCTGAGGCCGGGCACGTGACATCAGGAGTCCATACTCTTAACCCCCCTCAAAAAGTTGAAATGTGCATTTTGTTTTAATTATGGAGAATTTGTAAGAGAGAACTGTTGATCACATAATTGTTTCATTATTTTTTTTTTTTTTTTTTTTAAGAAAAAGAGTTCATATTTTTGTTTGTTTTATTGAACGGTTTTTGTTCTTTGTGTAACGGCTGGAGGAATGTGGACGCAAGCCTTCTTCCGGCCGCCATGCTTTCAGTTTTGGAACAGCCGTGGTGTGGAGCAGACGTCATCACGTGGAGGTCTTCATCTTTCTTGCCGCACCGCCATGTACTAGAGTCTATAGCTATTTAATTCTGTTAGAACTTTTTACAGTTCGCCCTCCCTGCTTACTCCATGTTTGCGGCAGACCCTTTTCTTTATTTTCCACTCAAACACTGTACTTGTGTGTGCACTGGCGTGGTAGACGTACTGCAATGGCCGACTCATGTTTTTATTTGTAATTATCCCTGCAGGCAAGCACCAGTCACCAGCATTCAAATTTCTGAGTCCTGTGTATCAGTGTAGTTGGACAGAGGTGTGAGTAATTAGTTGTTTTGTTAGGGCCACGTGCCAATATAAAATGTACATGCGTTGAGTCCCTATTTTCACACCAGGATGTTGGTGAGTGTGTTCTCAGAGTCCTTCGTCATGTAAGTGCTTACGGTGTGCAGTGTGGCCATAAAAGCACTGCAGTGGCCCATTTACATCGGTAGTGTGTGTAGTCGTCATTACTTCTGCAGCCACGCAGGCCAACACAGGGATGCCAACTGCCCCGTATTATACGGGATTTTCTATACCCTGGAACTGAAATAATTATCCAATATGGTTATAGGACGGGTTGTATTGTGTCTAATATCTCAGACAACTTTGAAAATAAATAGAGTGTTAATAAACACACTGTCGACAATTTACCATTTGTGTGATTACAGGTGCATTTACTCTGTTGCTCTAACCCAGTAGCCAGCTTGTGGCATTAGTCACCAAGTGCATTCTTGGAATGACCACTTGCTGAGATGTGTACAGTAACTTTTCTTCTGGTGTGTGTTGGTGTTATGTATTTTAAAGTTGATTAAAACAGAAAATCAAATCACACTGAATTATGACCATAGTTGCAACTAATATTTGGTTTTTGTATATGTTCAGAAAATTTTGACTGATTGATGTATAATACTGACTTTTCCGCATTAAAGATAGGTAGTGTTTAAAACTGTTCTTTTTTGTAATAATTTTCTTTGACAATTTCATTGGGGTCAGATGACATGTAACGAGTTGTCAAACATGTCCTTTATGGCAAATCTGGAAGAGTTGGTGACCCTAGCCAACATAACCCTGAGACCCTGTTGTAACTCTAAAGCTAGCCGGCATGAGGACAAAAGTGTGATCGTGGAGAGTACCAAAGTGGGAAAAGTCATGTTGTGTTATGTGACATACGTAGGCGCCTGTAGCATAAGCACTGGTTGAGGCAGATTGACCCCTTTTGACAGCAATAGTTGGCAGCAATGAATAGACCCTCCACAGTGGTTTGTTCAACTGGACTCGGGTAATGTACAGGACTATGAGACTCATCTGGCCAACTCACACTTTTTTTGGACAAGGAGTAAATTGTTATTTACATTAATATAGCAAAGTATTTTTAGGTTGTAAATATCATAATGGCATTTTTTTGTTATCTTTGTATCCAATTTTTCATGGCATCCTTAGTGTAGTGGAGAACGGTTAGCTGCCATTAATGTTATGTGTATAAAGATAAAGTTATGGAAGTGTAATTGCAGTGAAATTACGATACAAAGTACACAAAGGGACATTAAATTTTATACTTAATACTGAAAAGTACTTTATACTGAACAGGTATTTAATAACACTGTGAAGGGGATTGAAAGATGTAAATTAAAGTGAAGTACTTTGCAGTGTGGTTTTACTCTTATCAATTCAGACTTCAGTAACGAGTGCTAAAGGAATGACTGATGTTGCAACTTGTGCAGAGTTTGGAGTGCGCATGAAGCGGTCGCCGGAGCGCGAGCAGCTGTTCCGGGTGGAGGACAACCAGCCCAGCAAGGTACCCGTACTGGACAAGTGGCAGTACGGCCTCGTGACTCCGCCCAGGCACAAGGCCCCGCTGCAGGCCAGCAACCACACTCCGAGCCGTGCTGGCAGCTGGCGCTGGCACACGCCCCTCGAGGAGACCCAGAACAAGGAGAACGAGCACCCGGACGGCCGTCCTGCTGTGCCGCTGCTCAGGTCTGCTATCCTCTCACTCCTTCCCCGTTCTTATCTTCTCTTCTGGGCTATTGCGGCCTGCAAAAATAAATATGCTTATTTACTACTATCTGACTGATTTTTATTAGTTTGTTTGTGTGCCTCGGAACAGCATGAGCGGAACGTTAGAGATTAAGGAAGTGGAGGAGGAACCAGCCAGGTTCTTTATTAAAGAACCATCCCAGTATTCGCCTGGAGTGATTTCAGAAAACTCAAGTAAACCAAAATCAAGGTGGCCGTATAAAGAATTGCAGCCGGGTCGTCTCGAATGCGAATGCAGTGGTTTACTCCTGTGCCACATCGCTCGGTATTCGCCTCCTCCCTCGGTACATATACACAAAAAAATAAACATTTACGTGACATTCTTCTGCAGGATGTACATAGTTCTCAAAAGTCCCATGCAAAAGTGGGTTCCTTGATGTTGTTCTCAGTATGTACAAGATGAGTTTGAATTTAGTAATGAAAAATTGTGAAGGTCATTGCATCCCTTTTGTCTTGAGTCGAGGGTGTGAAAACAGCAACCATGCTGTGATTTGGTAGACTTGTTTGCTCATCATTGGTTACTGTGTGGGTATGCCGTTGTTACACTTGCCATAGTCTTGTTTCTTATCCGAGTTGCTAAGAGAAAGAGATTTCTTTAGTACATGTGCAGCTGGGAGCATCGAAAAGGAGGTAATGGGGGCATTTTCCCCTCCCCCAATCTCACAAAGGAGGTGGCAATGGGGGCATTTCCCCCTCCCCCAATCTCACAAAGGAGGTGGCAATGGGGGCATTTCCCCCTCCCCCAATCTCACAAAGGAGGTGGCAATGGGGGCATTTCCCCCTCCCCCAATCTCACAAAGGAGGTGGCAATGGGGGCATTTCCCCCTCCCCCAATCTCACAAAGGAGGTGGCAATGGGGGCATTTCCCCCTCCCCCAATCTCACAAAGGAGGTGGCAATGGGGGCATTTCCCCCTCCCCCAATCTCACAAAGGAGGTGGCAATGGGGGCATTTCCCCCTCCCCCAATCTCACAAAGGAGGTGGCAATGGGGGCATTTCCCCCTCCCCCAATCTCACAAAGGAGGTGGCAATGGGGGCANCCCCACACACACACACACACACCTAAATTGAGAAATGTTCCAACTCCTCTCGTGGGTGCAATTAAAGCTGAAACCGATCATGGAAGACTGGTCTGTCGTGGTATCTACAACAAGTTCATTGGTGCTTTGGCAAGGCGTGAAGGTAACGTTGGTCATGACGTGACACAGAGGTGGCCATGCTCATTATTCTGCCTCAGCCTGATAGTACAAGTTGTTAACAATATGGGCTGCAGCACAGTGGCTGTAGACGGAGCTAACACTATGTAGTTCAGAGGAGCTAGCCAGAGGAAGGAACCAGGGATGTGTGTGGTGTTGAGCTTCCTTAGTCAGTTGAGTTACCCAAGTACAGCTGTGAAGAACACCCAAGTGAATTGAAGCGCAGATGGCTCCCAGTGGGCCTGATAATCCTGTGTTCAATAGTTCATTGCTCTTGGTGCTCTTATAGTTTCAACTCCTAACCTTCACTGGCAGTCAGCAATTACCTCGGAGAGGTTGTTGCTTCGATGGCAGGTGAAAGCGCAAAGTGAGTTGTGAAGCAAGCAGTAAAAAAACAAAGTGTGTAAACATTTTTTATAAGAATGTGAACAAGCATAGTTGATAAACACGAAAGCAAACGCAGTTCAAGTGGTATCACTTCTGCCGTATGGCCTGTTACTTACAGTGCCGACTTGTGTCTCGCAGTGTGTGTCTTAAGGCTGTCAACTGACCTGTCCCTTACATTTCAGAATTTTGACTGCAGTGATTTCTCCTCTATTGGTGGATGAGTTTCTGCGAGTTCCAGGAAGCATTGAGATAGTGTCGAGTAATGCTGATTGACAGGAACTTATTGTTCAGGTTATAGACAGGCTCCTAGGTATTGCAACTTACCAGGGCAGACTGTAGGTTTGGATGGTCGTGAATTGTCTGGCCCAGTTCATCTAACCTATGTAAGAAACGGACTTATGCCATGGAATGAGCCTTGGGGGTTGTTCACACAGATCCATTGTATGGGTTTGTGCACACACCCGAGGGAAGTAGCTGGAGCCAGGACTACCCCTGTTCAGCAGGCAACCTGTCCTAAGTTAAGGTTGAGTACGTACAGGCAACTCATCTTCCTGATGCTGCTGTGCACTTCCGAAAGCCTTCAATCCCCGCAGCCGATGCATGGAGGGTAGGGAATAAGAGCATTCAACTTTGTGCTATTAAGGTTCAAGGCATCTATCATTGTAACCTCCAATGAAAAAGTTTGTAAGTGGCGAACATTTGCACCACCTGTGAACTAAGTCTGTTCCTAACAGCAGTAGGTATCCTTAAAAGGTGTGTTCAGAAATGTTTCAAATATTTAAAAGAACTTCGTAATGGCTTCATATTAAACTAAATATACCTTGGAAAATGTTTGTACGAACAGTATTATTAGTGATCAACCTTCCTTATTAAGAATGTAAAGTTTTCCACCCACTCACAGCAATCACATTTTATAATGCAGGGTATTGGCAGTTTTGCAGTGTCAATTGTTTATGACCAATACATGTTAAAAAGAAAAAAAACAGTTCCATTGTGTTGAAATCAATTAGCTTGATCATTTCCAAGAAATAACACGAGCGTCTACTACAGTGGTTCAGTATCCGCCAGGCAGCAACACAGTTTTAATTCTAGGGACTTTTCACGCAGCTGCAATGGCAAAGAAGATATTTGAAGTGAGCAGACAGCTGTGGCACATTAAGCATCTATTATAAACAACAGTTTGTAGACACAAAGCAAAGGCTGTACCAGTTGGTGCCGTGCTGCAGGACACAGCTAAAACTGCCAGACCATTGATTGGTGTAAACATCCAAAAGTACCACTCACATGTATCACAGTTTTAGAAACTGCAATTGGTCATATTAGAGATTCAATAAACTCGAGACTTGTGTCTCATGAATGTGGGAATGTGGGAGGTCATGCGATGAACTGAGAGAGGCAAGGTGACGAGCCTTCAAAGATGAGTTATTTGATTTGGAAACACATTTGTCAGGTGATCGTGCATACTGTGTGTGTGATGGGTAGGGACAAGGGATTTCCCGAAAATATTACAAGACCAGTTGTACTCCAGAACACTTTTGTTCATATGCACTTTCGTGGTTGGACAATTTGTAAATGTCACGTCCCTCAAGTATCTGCCCGCGAAACATGGGCGTTCAGTAACGGAGAATTTTATTACGATTGGCCCAGTCAAATAAGAACATGTCTTCTCACGTTGACACGCAGCCAATAACCAAAGGAAGTTGTCGTTGTGGACGTAGGATATTGAAGTTGGCGTCTTAATACACTCAACATGGTGACAATGAAGGTGTACAGGCCCAGTATCCCTCTAGAGTCCAGAGAAACAGGGTCTCCTTAACAAGGATTATTACCTAATTACTTTCGGGATCCTGAGGTCCGGGCTGGCAGCTCGACAACCTTTCGGACCGAGGATGGTGGAGCTGGGCGGAAAGCTGTCCTTGAATGGGTCCTGACAGGGACAATATTTGAGGTAGCAAGCCAAGTGGTGTTGAATGAGAGCTGCCTGGCTACTGACGTACCAGTAGGCCGCGTGACTGCGGGTAAAGCCTGTTTTGCAGCGTGGCGGGAAGAGGCGACACTGGTTTAGGTATGCTGTACCAGGTGTCTCCTGACGTTGGTGCTGCAGGTACTGAATTCCAGCTGTGCGCGGGGACGCACGTGGCCCATCGCAAAATGGCTGCTACTTCACGCTCTTCTGTGTACACTCTGGAAGCGTTATTTTCTGGTTGACCAGATCGCGTAGCTTGGGCACTTGCGATCTTGGCAGCCTTTTTCTGGCCCGCCCGGTGTTGTGGCATTTAGGAACATAGCTCTGGGAACACAGCTAGGCACTTCCAGTGATGTTACGTTAAATCTCATAGGATAAAACAAAATAAGAAAATGCATTATTACTATTTAAAGGATTTAGTCACTGGCTACCCAAACAGCAGACTTCATCAGAGCTGTCAAGGTGGAAGGGCACTGCCCGTAAACCTACCTATTGGGACTAACTAGATCACAACAACTTGATATGGTCCACTACATGATCTGGGTTCAATTCCAAGAGGCACCACCTTGTATTTTCACATATGGATGATGTGGACATTGCTAATGGCCATAGGGTTTTCTCAGGGCACTCCCATTTCCCTAACCTTTGCATTCTGTTGTTGCTCCATCTTAGGGCCTTGTTTCTTGTCAGACTATACTACAAAGTGCACTTCCAGGCGACATTTATTTAAACTGTTTATATGTAGTAATTTATAATGAACCGTTTTTTAGGATTATTAAAGTTATTAAAACTGAAGTGGCATAATTGATTTTGTATTTGTACAGAAATTTTAATGTTCTGTTGTCATAATAAAATACTGTACAGTGAAACCCTTTTTTTTTTTTTCCATTAAGTGAGGTGGTGTAAAAAAGGTAGTTCCAATGTAACACAATACAAGCATATGTTATGATTCTTGTATATTTGGTTATTCTTCGCAGTGTATGTGTCAGACATTTAGGATCATAGAATGTTCTCCTTGGATCATTTTTCCTCTCCCATTGATTGTTACGTGAGAGTTAAAGACATCCTTCCTGTGTGGTTGCTAGGGAAAGTCTCGGGTAGAATCTTATGAGAACAAGATAGCTGTGTAATTAATGCGAGGTGTTGTTCCAGTCAGATATATTTGTAACCTGGTGTAGCCAACTGTCCTGTATTTTCCAAATCCTGGGGGTGAAAGAATTTTCCAGTATGGACGTAGGATGGGATGTTATATATCTTGTGTGTCAGACTTCTTCGAAAATAAACTGAATAGTAATGAACACAGTGTCAGTAATTTACGACTTCTGTAATTACAGTTTATATTACTCTGATACTCTAACCCAATGGCTGCAGATAGTTACAGTTGACGTCAACAGGTAGCATTCGTGACCAAGTGCACTCGTAGAAGTAGCGCTTGCCAAGATGTGTATGTACAGTACCTTTTCTAACAGTGTGTATGGGTGTCATTTGTTTTAAATCTGATAAGATCAGAAATTCAAATCGCACTAAATTATGACTATAGTTGCAACTTATATTTTGTTGTTGTAAATGTTAGAGAAAATGTTGACTGATATATAATATTGACTTTTGCTATTTGACGTTTGTTAGGGTCAGATGTGTGTCAAGATGTAAGTGTCCCTTTTGGCATAACTGGAAAAGTTGACAGCCTGATTGCAACAAGATCCACGTCTGTGCAGGGCAAGCGCCAAGTGGGATGGGGAGAATGTCATGGCCGTCGAGGTTGCCAAGCCCGCGGCCATCACGCCGCGCAGAGCCAGGGTGAGAATGGGCACTCGAACTTTCACCAACAGCCAACAGCATCTCTTCCTGCCAGTGGACAACTCCCTGAAAATATGTAACATCGTAACTGGTGAGTCCTTTTCACAAGCTCCTGCTCGTGGCAGCTATATGTATCAAGTTTTGTACAGTTAAAAATACTAGAAATTTCATTTTTTTGCCTTGGTGATAATGAATTGTAAATTTTGTTTAATATCTTGGATAATGTTCAAATTGTTCTAAAACTGTTATTTTTATTCTTTTTAAAATTTTATATTTTAGTAGACTAGTAGTAATAATAATTTTGCAATTTAAGACCTTTTGTGTATCTGTATGGATTTTGTGATTTCCTTTAACTTATTTCTTAAAAAACATTTTAAAAAATTTTTGTACAAAAAATGTGCTTTATTAACTGGAATTGATATACCCAGTTGTTCAAAATATTGTTACAAAGTGACAAGGGCATATCAGAGTTTGTAAGGGATAGAGGTCTTAATAAAAATAGAACTTAATTTAATTTTCTAATTTATTTACAATAATATAAAAATACACGCAGCTATATATATCTACAACATTAAACAACCTATCTCTACTATTAACACATGTTATTCTCAGTAAGCACAATATTTAATGAAAATCTTAATTCTAATTAAAGTCGTTATCACTGTCTTTATATTTGTTACAGTCACTCAATTCACACTTATTATTTACACATATTCAATCCAACTGTCTATTGCCATCATTCCAAATGTCTGTCACTCATGCATCCAGTCCCACAGTCTCTCTCTCTACTGAACAGATGCTAACAGACTTCACTTACGCAGGCTCTGGAGGCTCATCCGGAACCTGCGGGGAACCTTCTGGCCTGACCCAGAAGGTTCCCTGCACTCCCAGTCGCTCTGATGGAGGCGAGGGCCATGACCAGAACATTCTTGCAATGATAACCTCAGACAATCGAACCTCATAAGCTGGGAAGTAGCATGAGCCCAGAGGCTTATCAGGCCACCCAGTTTGTAGAGTGAAATCCAAACGAGAAAATAATGTGCAGAAGTTCAAAACATGTCAGGTGATTTGGGAGAGTCCATTGCCGCTGCATGAAGGGGTGGGGTTGTTCAGTCCAATAGCGACAGCGGCAGAGTAAGGTAAGATGAGAGCTGCTCTGTGTATGCATATTACCTGTCCAAAAAAACCTTTGTTCAGGCAGCATGCTATTTAACAATGGTATTATCAGTTTAGTCAGTATAGCACCGGCAGTGTCATGTGATATCCCTCCCTCCAGCGGTGTGCGTTCATGAGGTTCACCCCCCCCCCCCCNNNNCCCCCTTCTATGTTTCCTCCCGCAAAGCTGCGCAGAGATAATTTTTCTCCTTTGAACTTTACTCTACATTCACGCTTGCTCATCTCACATTACTAGTAATGTGCTTGGAACACTGTGCTGGCATGCGTCAAGTGCCATGTGTCGACTCGTTTGTGCCCTCACGTGTTACTGGTGATGGCCTTGAGTATCAACACCTCGCATGCTGGAGGGGTAAAGGGAAAGGACGCAAAACGGTTGCGTGTAAAAATATGTTAAGTAGTAATTAAAATTCTATTCTTAATTGTATATTTCAGTACTCAAGCACTGCATGAGTTTGCCACCTCCCCACAAGGAATTCACTTCTGAAAGCATAGTTGTCATGGTTACATGTGTTTTAAAAGTATCTTCTGCTGTTGATTTGACGTTGTAGGTGTCTGAAATGAGTGTTCTCTACTTTGGTTCTTACAGAGCAACATACAAAGGGGACACCAGGAACCACCATGAAAAAATCACCAGTTTCAGATGCATATGTTATCAGTAAGTTGATATACATTAGCTGTTTATATTATTTTTTAATTTGCAAAAAAAATTAATTACCAATTTTGTGTATTTACCGGTATTCTTTATCACGCGCGCATGTATATAAAAGCACTGTAAACTTCACTGGGGAAATGTCAGTGCAGAATATAAGTTAAAAGTGTTAAGTAAACTCTTGAATTAATATTTTAATGGTCCTAAAGTTTAAGTGTAAGCCTCCTTATTTTCGTAAAATAATATTTTTGTGTAATTATTTTTAGTTGAGAGTTTTGACGTGCATTTATGTACCATATGCACCTGAAGTATGAAGCAGACCTCCTTGGTTACGGTGCATTTATGTGAACTTATGGGCAATAATATTCACATTTACACATGACTGAGCTGTGATCCCACCATTATAACCACTATTTACACTTCCTCATTGAATGGTGAAGGAAATATCAAATGCCATCACAGTCCCATATATTTATCTTGTATTAAGAAAAGGTGGAGCCGTGGATTATGTGATAACCTTAACAACAATCCGAGTAGAGGAAGGTTGCGTTGTATAGGTTGTTCCAGTGAAATCAGATTGCAACGGTTCGTGGTTAGTGTGAAGTTCCATAAGCTGTGTGCCTGTTACGACTTGGGCAGCCTTTCATGGCCCTCGATCAAGTGAGGTGCTGTCTTCGTAGACAGATCAGATCCTTTCCCTAGCCACGTCTGGTGCAGGGAAGCTTTGTCGCTGCACCGCTGGTCTCTGGGCTGCAGGCAGTTCTCCAATCCACTCCTAGGGCTTTCTGCTAATAGCTGTGACTTCAGTAGTCGCGTTTGACTGCTATATGCACACTCGAGCTACAGTATGCAATAAGAGTTTATAATTTGAAGAGTTATTGATCACTAAGGCTGGACGGGTTACAGTAACTGTGGCATATGAGGTTAAAGAATTACTGGTATTGAAATAATATTGCCTTCGAGCGAGAATACAGCGAATTTTCTATCAACAGTTTGTCAGGGTACTGTCAAAAAATTTCCATAGATCCAGGTTTTCATTAGATGAGGAATTGACATGTATATCGACAAAATAGTATTGACATGTGCATCAACAAAATAGAACTTCTAACTAGTGATGGGTCGAGTCTCGAAAAATCGAGTCGAGTCGAGTCAACAAAGATTGACTCGACACTCAGTCGAGTTTCCTTACAGCAGACATCTAGTTACTGAACGTGCAACTTGAGTCATGGTGCTTTTAGGTTATAAACAACAAATATTCACACCTAACAATTACCTTTTGTGTCTCGCGAATCAAAAATTTTACAATACTAAACCGCCAAAGTTGCGCCGGAATGAAAACAATAACTCGACTGCATGCCTTGACACTTGGTTGATGTTTGTGATGTTCGACTGTGATACAATCCGGTGGGTGTTATATTCGTGACTTGAGCCATTTTGCATCTCAGTGAAGTACTTCCTCTTCGCCATCATGCTGGGCGACATCAGATAAGGGGACCCTTGTCAGACAGTACGTTTATACCGCCAGCGGAAACCCAACTTTCCAAACTTAAGGTTATAGTGAAGTGTTTATACAGTCATACGAAACTCCGTTTTGGAAACTTGTGTTTGGTGTGTTGTTTTATGCCAAAAATCACTAGTATCAAAATGGTGTAAAAAAATTAATCCTTTTTGTTATGGTGATATGAAAAGGAAATACCTACATTTTACAGAATATCATAAATATGACAAACAAGTTATTTAAAGTTGCATACGTTGCTTGATAAAATGTAATTAGCAAATGGTATTTCGTAACATTTTTTTAAAATGCAACATATTTTTTATGTATTAGTTATTTTCATACCTACAGCTAAATTATATAATCACTCTGCATTTACACACATTACTTTTAACCCATTAAACACCTTGTTTTACACTTCTACGTATCCTAGTTGTACATTTCATACCATACTTACAAACAAAACCGAAGTTTCGTTGTTTATACCACGCACGAAACCTAAGTTTCGATGCAAAACTTGTAATACAAACCTCTGTTTTGAGATACTGCGAAACCTCACTTTGGCGGCATTTATACCGTACACAAACTCTGGTTTCAGGTGTCGGTATAAACGTACTGGAGGTTGACGGGTACAGTCTCAGCACTACACAAATACGTACAAAACCATAGGACGCATGGTATGAAAAGTCTTTGTCTCACAGCACATCACAGTTTCAGCAGAAAAATGCATAACGACAACTTGTCGTTAATTTTATCATGAAATTATGTACTGTTTTAAAAACATGTGTTTATAAAAAACAACTACTATTTGGTAACAAAAACTTTAAATGTGAACTGCTTGTCCGCTTACAACAATAGTCGCAGGGATCCAAATCTTTAAATATGGACTGCTTGCTCACCGTGGGACCGACCAGCCTGAGAGCTACCTTCCTCCCACTCCATCCCTCTAACAGTTATCTATTTATTTTCTGTCTGCATTACACGGCTGACATTACCATTCCTACCATATTCATTCACTCATCGGCGAGAGGGAAAAAGTAGCGCTGTGAATCACTCACCCTAAGCATCTGTGTGTTTTAGTGTTTTTTCCATTTGTAATTCACAAGTATTTATTTGCGTTTTTTCTCACGTGGCTCAATTCTGCAGCGCCTCTGTTTATCATGCCCAGGTTCCATGTTGGGACTTGAGAGATGTTCAGAAGCCATAAGGTAGGAGTCCACTTTTTTTTTCACTATGTTTACTCATTACATAGTCACCACTCCTCCTCTATGGGAGTTCCTTTAGCTGTATGGCTAGCAGCGACCTGCACCGCGAGAAATAACTTGTCCTCTCGCTGTCGTACCTACTCGCGCTGGCACTTGCGATACATTCTGAACTTCTTCCAACAAAAAATTAGACAAAAGTACGTTGACATTTTCAATGTAATTTTTCGTTTACTTGTTTCAGATTCAAGCATCAAGTCAGTGGACGAGAATTTTGTATTAAATATGCAAGAGTCACTCAGTGAATCGTTCCTGCAAAAGTTCAACAACATTTCTTTCCTAAACGAAAGAATATTGAAAAATGTGAGGTTAGTAAAATATTTGCTTCAACAGTGTATTTATTTATTTATTTTTTATTCGTAAAAGATTTTTTTTGCCAGTTGCTCAGTAAATATTTTCCTGCACCATTTCTAATTAATTATTTGAAAAAAAAACTTTGCCTGTGTGTGTTTCACTCTCTCTGTACATTCTTTTCCTTCTATTAAATAAATTGTTGATGCAGGTGTTTCCCATTGCAACATTAGAGGTAATTCCTCAAGCTTACTGAAATGAAGTGAAATGGTGACTCCAGTACAACCATAAAAATAGCAAAAAATTTAAGTTATGCTTAGCACTCAGTCGTCGTTGGAACTTCTGTGTTCCGTGGTTTTGCAAGCTATTGAAATTGAGTGCAAATGAAGGATCAGCAGTTCATGTCACGCCTAATGTTTCAAATTATTTGCGACTGTGAATGCAGTTTGTACAGCAATAAAATCTGCAGACTGTTTACCTTCAGTCTTAGGCAGTGTCAAACAAAGACAGCTATGCAGTGCAGGTCAGATTTATAAGTTGTATCATTCACATGGTTCAGACAGCTGTAATATGTAATATTTATTGTCAGTCTTAATTCTCTGCACTTAGAGATGAAGAATGGCAATAAAACTGTCTGTTCTTTGTAAGTGTCTTTTATTCTGATGTTAAGGTTGCAAGTAGGCCGCTAGGCTATCAAAAATATATAAAAGGACAAGAATTCAAGTACTCACAGTTTAGTACTTGAATTCCTGTTATTTTATATTTTATATTCTAATTTTAGTTATTTTTATATGTCCACTGCTCACATGTGTAAATTTCCACTGTCATGTGTTGTACTACATAGTATTTTGCAGTCAACTTGTCAGCTTCTGAACCTGTAACAGTATTCGGAAAACACAGGATGCTCATGATGGTTTTAAAAGCTGCACAGTAATAATTTACCCCACCATTGTCAACTGTCGTTACAGTATTTGGCGACGTACAGTCTCCAGTTTAATTCTTTTCCGTGTAGTTTGGTGAACTTGCATGATTGTTTGAGGCTAACTGGACCTCTTAGACAGTACATAATAATTGTGTGAATGGTGCAATCTTGGCAGATGTAGCAGATTTTCAGATCAGTTTCCACGGGAACAGGTATCACACATTAGAGACCGTGCGTACGGTCATGTTTGGTAACAGGTTTGTAAGTGTGTGGTGACAAGTGCACCAACTTTTCACAAAGCGAAAAAGAAATGAATAATTGAAATGTGTTTATTGAAATCTTTATACTGCAACAGAGTTGCCTTGCCTTTTCCTATCCAGGTTCCCTTTCAAACCAAGCTCTCCTTTTGTCTCTCATTCTCTCCTGTAAACCAAGCTCTCTCTTTGTCTCTCATTCTCTCCTGTATATCCAAACTCTCCCTTTGACTCTCATTCTCTCCTGTAAACAAAGTTCTCCCTTTGTCTCTCATTATCTCCTGTAAACCAAGCTCTCCCTTTGTCTCTCATTCTCTCCTGTAAACCAAGCTCTCCCTTTGACTCTCATTCTCTCCTGTAAACAAAGTTCTCCCTTTGTCTCTCATTATCTCTTGTAAACCAAGCTCTCCTTTTGTCTCTCATTCTATCCTATAACTATTGTCATTACAATTTAGTCTTTATTCCTTCGCTCCACACTTTACTCTTTCTTGTTCAATTTTATCAATGTGTTTCTTGGGCTTCTCTGTTGCTACAGTACTCACATTTCTTGTACGTCATTGTTGTTACTAATGTTCTTCTCTGTAAATATTTATCGTTAATTCTATTTTCATATCTGCAATTATATACATCTTAATATTATTTTCAAGTTTTTTTACAGTATAACTTTAAAGTTTATTGTGAATTGAAACTATTTTTGAGGTTGTAAAAATTACATTTATGTTTACATAAAAATAGCTTTATATATATATATATATCGTTTATTTTAATCCTTATTTAACTCAGCATGTGGTATAGTAATTACTTATCAGATTTGCTTAAGAAATAAAATCTTTCAACAGATGACCTCCCTGAGTTTGGAGAAGTGCTTGCAGACCATAGTGTTGTCAGTTGTAATCCGTGACAAACTGTATATGTATGTGTTTGTATGTATCTTGTTTTTGTTGTAAGCATTAAATTATGTAGTATGAATTTTGTCATCAGATTCCCAATATATACACGTTTAATGCTGTGTATGATGGGCTACTGGTACAGGTTTGTATGTATTCAGATCTCCAATTACTACTGGTTTTCAACTTACAGGTTGGAACGAGATAAGTGTGGCAGTTTAGGTATTCAGATCACGCAGGGTTCAGATGGAGGGGTGTACATCCAGTCCGTGCTCCCAGATGGACCTGCCCACCAGCTGGGAGCCATCCACAAGGGTAAAACGTCCACTTGTAGAAGCAAAACTGCAATCATGAATCAGAATCATTAAATTGTTTTTACATTTTGCACTGTTGTAGTTGGTACTATTGAAATAGATCTTTGAAAATATCAGTCCCCATAACTGCAAATATTTATCAGAGACAACAACTGGAATATCTACAGTAATGTCGGCAAAGAACTGTGACAAGTAGCTATCTGTCTTAACTTCTTATTTAAAATTTGCTAATATTTAAATTGGTCACAACTGGAATGCATTTCTTTTATTCATACTCGTAAGAATACGGTCCATTCTGCAAGGACATGGGTGCAGGCTATGTAAAACAGCAAGTGTTCAATCTTCAATGGAACACGTGTGCACATGGGTACTTATGGAAGAATATAAGAAAGCTGGTCACTTCTCAACTATTCTGTATTTGTGAATTCGTAAAGCCAGTTATAATTGGACATTACCATAAACTCTGGAGTGAGCGCAAGTGTATGCGAACTGCCCCATCCGTCTACTGACCACAACATCCATCCCCTGAATCTGGAAGAGAGGATTGACACCGCCTCTCATCCGCAGGAAACTTAATTTAGGATCAAAATTGTATTTGGTTCAGTCCCTTCCAGGGTCTCACTGAACAGATACAGTAGCAGAAACATTGCCAGCCTGGCGTGGATAAAACAGCTCTGACTTGGCTGTGGAATGCAGAAGATTGTCGCGTGAGCTTTGGGTAAACCACCTCCTGCCACAGCACTTCTGCGACAGAGGTGTTTGTCTGCCTCTCGTACAAGTCGTTCTGAGCTACAGAGATCGCAGGGAGTAGCTCTAGCCTGGTGTTGCCGTGGATCACACCGCCTCTTCCTGGAAGGACCAGTGGGCAGTGGATAATTCGACGTACTGATCTTGTTGTTGCAATACTTGTTCCTTGCCTATCAGAACCATTGTATGCAGCAGTCCCCTTATCTTCCTTGTAATACCGCATAAATATTTGGTCTGTTGTGTGATTCGTGAGGACATTTTCCTATTCATGCTCGACTTACTATACCAATGTGACTGTGGAACCTCTGTACACTGTTCGAGAGACCAGATTCGAAAATGATGCAAGCAAGCTTGCCCCTAGGTCTTGTGCCTAATGTAAAAGTTGAAGTACAAATACATTAGCATCCCAGTTTAAAACGGCCAGGTATAATGCCACTTCAGTGACACAGCTATTGAAAAACAAGCAAAACAAACTAGTGACAATGTTTTCAACACTGCAACCAGACTTCCGACAGCTCATCCTTTGGGAAGCCAACATCAAATTGTCCCAAAGGGTGTGGAGAGGAGGGTTGTGTTAGAGCAGTGATTCCCAAAGTTATATGAACTGCGACCCATTAAAAAAAATGCCGAAGTTCAGGACCCACTTTTATGCCTTATGCGAGAAACGTACCATTTTGCTGTTCCATCATGTTCAGATTGTATTTCTTACGTAGCGTAAGGAAGTGAAGGGTAGTAGGATTAATAAAATAGTTTAAAAAGTTAAAGTATTAAAGAACAATTTTAATGAAAAAGATACCTAATCAAACAGCATTACACAATGTGTTATATTACTAATTTAGTTTAAAAATAATGTTGCTTGTAAGAAATCAGATTTTTCAATGCGAAGGATACATTTGTTTTCCATTTATTACCATTACAGCTTTAGTGGCCACTTCAATTCTTGTCACTTCGTACTCTGCCTAGTATTTTACGTCTGATTGACAGTTGCATTGCATGTGTGTAGGTTCTAAATTATAACATTTATAACTCATGCATATGCTTGTTTATTTATGAAATTATATTTTTCGGGGCCCACCAAATTTTAGTCTGCGACCCACCAGTGGGTCGCGACACATACTTTGGGCAAATACTGTGTTAGAGATTTAAGTGAAACTATGAAATAAAGAGAGGTAAAGCTACAAGCTTTTTGTGAGAAACGTAGAACGGTGCTGTGTTTTTATCATCTTCCCATATTCAATCCCCTTCCACTTCCTTCTTCTCACACCTCTGACTCCAGATTGAAACTACTTCCCTTCGCCCATTTCCGCTTCTGTCAAGTTGATGTTGCTTCTAACACAGCAGGGTGGCATCTGAGCCTTTCCCAGACTGTAGAATGGAAGTGTGCTTGGGACAAGCGCTGCATTCTTTGCTGCCTGAAATGTTGGAAAATTACACTCTTTCTCAGCTGCTACAATCTAGGGACATCTAAGAGGATGACATCATCAGAGAAAGAGTGATTCAACTTCCCTTGTTCACAGGCATTGTGTGTGTTGTTCTTGTTCCAAGTGCAGGTAACTACCAGATATTTACCTTTTCATAACCTTATTAACAGCTGAGGTGAAGACAAGCTGAGTAGCTAAACTGCAGCTGAGAGACTAAAAAAAAGCCATAAAGGCAGAAAAATTACACTTCAGGAAAACCAGGGGTACTACTTTTTTAACACTTTCCTAAGGAAAGTTTCTCAGAACTGCACCAAATAATTAATGGCCAGAGAAAAATTATAGAAATGGGAGTGGTACATAGAGTTTCCACTGTAGTTATCATTTTTTTAAATTAATTTTAATTTATTTAATGTAATTTGCAGCATCGGTGAACTCCAGACTCAGTACATTTTGAAGTCGCACAGTATTAAATCTTTATGGAACTGAGCTGTATTGGTAAACATTCTGGTTCTGCTGTTAAGCATCATCAAGGCTAAAGTGTTTATTGAATTTTCAGATATTGTACATAAAAATTTGTGCACTCTTTAAAAATCAGTTGGTAACCATGAAAAAGCACATGTGATGATGCATGCACATATGTCGTACAAAGGCTCTGCCATCACTCTTTTTATGGCCTCAGATGGTGTATGTTATGTGATATGCATGGTGCGTGTCACGTGTAGTTAATGAGTAGTAGGCACGCTGAGAAAATGAAAGACATCAGTAAGAGGAACTAATTAAGTTTGCGAGAGGCTGGATAAGGCTGTTTGACTATGGGTGAACAGTGTGCAGAATTGCCTGTCTTCTGTCCATTCAGACTTCACGGTCGGAGTGTATTTGGAGCAGTAGATACTGTAGGCTAGTTCTGGACAATCCTGACAGACAAGCAGGAGAGAGGACTGATTGTAAAGAAGACGCGGACAGAGCCATTGGCATCCTTGTCCACCATCCAGTTATATGTAGCACCTTCACTAGAACACCACGTTTCTACTAGAAGCTGAGTGAGTGGGTAAACCTCTGGACTCACATTCAGGGGGATCTGCATTTGAGTCCCAGTCTGGCCATCCTGATTTTTGTTTCCCATGGTTTCCCCGAAATCACTCCAGACAAATGCTGGGATGGATCCTTACTTCGGGCCATTGCCGATTCCTTTCCCGTTCCTGCTCCTGTGAACATTTTGCCACATCTCTAATGACCTCGCTGTCGAAGAGATGTTTAGCCTCTGCATACCTACATACCTCTACCAGAAGCATTTCAAGATTTGTACCACAAGCAAATTTGTGATCCCAATGAGTCGTATGTCTTCTACCAATAACATCTTGATATAGCCGCCCTCATTTGCTACTGTGTCAGCAGAAAGCAATTTTGAATGCTATGTACTAACAGTGTACTGTCTCCAGCAGTGAATCACGCCTTTCTCTAGGAATGGGTGACCATCATGCCAGAGTTTGGATGGCCACAGGTGAGCTCCACAATATCTCCTACTACTGGTGTGATGGACTGGAAAGATGTAGCAAATGATTTTCATCTGCTACTGGTGGTGATAGTGAGTTCACAGCGGTCTGTTGAAGACATGTTGTGGCCCCATGTTCTGCATCTCCTGGTTGAGTGCTCATGCGCTAGTTCGCAGCATAATGATGCTCATCCACACACAGCTCTGGTTTTCCAGGAGTGTCTACATCATGTGTGAACAATATTGTGGCCTGCCCAGTCACTTAATTTACTGCACATCATACATTACTTGAACCACATTGGATCAAGGATCATTGTTATTGATCAGGAGCGTGATTTGCAACATCTGAACGCGAGTCTGCTGCAACGTAACACCAGTCACTATTAACACATTGACGAGGCTGCTTGGTGTACTAGATGCGCTTCTTCTGTGGTGTTGGTGTGTGGGACGTTGTCCTGATGCAGTGGTATTGTAATTGCTCCTTTTGTCTCTCTCATAACACGTATAAAATTTAGTAATAGTTTCTTTTTGGTGCACAAACTTGTATGGCAGTGAGTGTAATAGGGATCCAAGTTTAGACTGTTGACTAGCTTATGTCTCATTCATGGATCTGTAAATGTTATGTGAATAATTTGAAATATTTGTGATTTACAAGAATACNGACTAGCTTATGTCTCATTCATGGATCTGTAAATGTTATGTGAATAATTTGAAATATTTGTGATTTACAAGAATACTTAAAAAGCTTGTAGTCAGGCACATATCCAGGAATTTGTTTGGGGAGCGTCAGAGTATGGGCATCACCAGATATGAAACCATGGGAAAAGGATTTTTATGTGGGGGAGGGGGGGGATAAATGTCCCTCTACAACAGAGAAAAAATTGTGAAACTACAAAAATTATGAATCAAAAAAATTTGCCAGCTTTATTATATTTTACATTACACAAATCTCAATAAGTGTTTACCGTGTGAAAATGAAACCCATCAATAAAACATGTACAGTGTAATAAATTTTCCTTAAAAATTAATGTTAGCCCTTGTCTGAATGGGATTCTAGTTGCGCCCATGGATGCAAGCTTTTATTCATGCAATGTAATGTTGAGCATACTGTTTACGTAGCTGCTGCTATTAGTTTATACGTGAAAACACTACATAAAAGTATGCATTTTAATAACAAAAATTAAATTTAAAAAATCTGAAATTACAGTGATAGACCTAGGTAAAAGGAGCTTACGGGTGTGCTGTGCTATAAGAGTGACCACTTTAGCTACCAGGCCATGAGCAATACAAGGGTTGTTCTCTCAGAATTTCATATCTCACAACTTTTATATCTGATAGTTACTTTTCCTTACAGTGTGATATCTCTCAATTCCAGCTCCACTTTGAAACATTTTAATGTGGACGCCGCTGCCTTTCAAATGTAAATAGAATAAAATAATTTTCTCTAATGCCGACAGCTCTAGAGCAGTAAAACACGAACTTAATAACAATACTTCTGAGATATAGCGACTAACAAAAAATTGCCAAATGAGTAAATAATTTGGAAAGCTAATGAGCTTCAATTCTGGTGTGTTAATAGAATAATAATGAATCACTAATGTAAAATGGGCTTGTAATAAATCTCTCATATTTCAGTCATTACAAGAAAAACAACTTTTTTTACGCCAAAACTCTACTACTGCTTCTCTGTAAGCCATGCCAAAAAAAAAGAAACATTTTGCTCTGATAGGATACAATTTAAGTGATCAGGACAAAATATTTTTAAAACGAAATTCCATAATGACTGAAGTTGGCGATGTCCCGGATGGTGTCATGTCACAACAGTCTCTTCAGGAGAGTGTTCACCTTTGAGGGGTTGGACGGCCTGGACCCCTCCCTTGGACATGTGCCTGCTTGTAGTGGGTTTTTTCTACGAGTATTATAAGCAATGTAACTGTGAGCACACCTCTGGCTGGAATAATAGCCAGTACTCGTGCCATCATCTGCGCCACGGCTGGCTCAGGGTGTTCACCCAGGACGTGGCTACTTCCTTCGACTTTGGCACTTGAACCTCTGGAGCTTCCCCCTGGCCTGTCTACCAAAGCATAGCAAGCTCATGCTCGACTGGGAAGTGCCTTCCTGATGCAGAACAGAGCCAGTTTCCATAAACACGAGTCATGGATCTTGCTGGCTGCATGTAGCGCCAAAGTTTCAGTGAGATTGTCTGTTTTTTTTCCAGCCTATCTTGTGGAGTAGTCATTTCACTGGATTGATAACCTCCTGTTTGAATACTGTTAGTTTATATTATATATATATATATATATATATATATATATATATATATTTGCTAGGCCAAAGATGTTATAGTGAGAATATATGGACATTTTTTACTCTTAATTAATTTTCACCAATTGGTTTGGCTATAGAGTTGTTCTTGGAAATGCACTTTCTCATAGAAACAATTTAAATGCAGTGGTTAGGTCCCTAGATGCCTTAAAATATAGAGAATTTTCATATTTAAAAAATTATGTAGTACTTTTTGGAAAGATTTCGATATATAAGTTGTTTAAACGAAAACTTAAACCATAATGCATTCATAGTAGCAAGACTAATGTTGTAAAGGTGTATATTTATTAGTGTATGCTGTATACAAATATTTATATTAATCAGCTATATATCAGAACTGATGTGCATACATGCAGTCATTTTAATTTAAACAGCTCACAAATTAGTTCGGCAATATTAGCGTGAACATTTTTGTAATTCATAAATCATTTCAAATGCCCATTGGTGGATAGTGAATATTGAATGTCACACAATTGTGCTTTTGCTTGCTAATAATAGCACCGGATCAGCTTCACTTAATGTGGAAAAACATGTAAGTTTAAGTGTATGGGACAACTTCTATTTTTCAAATCCATATTGGATACTTTTTATATTTTACAACTGCTGACAAAATACCTTTGCACAAATTTTTATTTTCTGAAATTGACGGATGTTGTGTGTTTTAAAATATGTTTTCTTCTTTTCTGGTGCCAAACAATGTTTACATTGACTTTTTCAGGGGATCAGCTGATTGCAGTTAATGGCCACAGCTTGCTCAGCATGAACTATCAGGAGGCACTGCAGTTCATCCAGGGCCTGGACTCAGAGATCGAGCTCGTCTTGTCGCAGAGCCAGAGCCCTGGCGGCAACAGTGCAGAGAGCAGCCGTAGCAAGAAGGCGGCTTCGCCCAGCGTGTCGTGCCACTCTGCAGAGCCTCCAGTCTCCGTGCTGAAGAGGAGGCTGGACTTCAGCGGGGCGGAGACGGCCGGCGAAGCCGCATGCGAGTTCCCTTCGCGGAGGAGCAGCAGGTCGAGGGCCCGGTCGTCTTCCCGCAGTCGTGACGGCATGAGCGCCGTGTGCTGCATGGCTCCGGCCAGAGACGAGTACGACCAGCTCTCCGAGGATGGCGAGGAGACATTCCTCTAGGAGGTGTGTTCTCCTTCTGTTGCTGTTTTACCCTTGTTCACTTTAGATTTGTGTTCTTTTTGTAGAAGTGCCATTGGAGCGCTGTGCCTGATTCTACAAGCAGAGTTCATTAAAAAGTAGTACAGACACTATCAAAATCGTAAGGAAAGTACGGGTTGGAAGTAGGCCGCTAGGCTACCAAAAATATATAAAAGGGCAGGAATTCAAGTACTCTCATTGTAGTACTTGTCAACAGGCATACCCACAAAGGACACACATTTTCCACGCGGTTGCGCGATCTTGACGTTTTGTCGGCTAGGCCAGCTTCATCAAGCGGCAAGTTGTAGGACAGTGCAATATGGTGGAAGAGCGCTGTTGGTAGTAAACCTAGCGGCTGGGTGGCGAACTAGGGTGGGGCAGGAAAATTGAACGGATCTTACAGATGTCATCGTCCACTGAGGTGGATGGTAGGGTGGGTAGTAATATGAACTTGGCGTGGGTATGCCTAGTTAGCGAATGTTGTTTAATAGTTCAGTGATGTGGGAACATGGGTCCTTGACATGTGAACCTCCGTGTTCCTCTTTCATTGACGGCCATTGTTGGTGGCAGAAAGATTAGATAATATGCCACTGAAATGTTTTATAACTTGCCTTTGATCAACATTGTTTAGCACTACTGCATTACCACAGTGGTTTGCAAACTCGGCATGCTTATGCAATGAGCTGCTGGGTGGGTTATTCACGACTCATGTTTATTCAAACACACATGTCATGTAGTTATGTGGTTGTACAATGTAGGTTGCTCAGCCAATAATTGTTGGTAATCATCTGTCAAGTAGTAGGGAACTGAGGTACAGTTACTATAAACGTATTTTCAGTGAGAATTTTCAAACAGTAGAGTGTCGCTGTTTTGACACCTGCTCTGAAATTATTCTCAATGTTAAATAGCCACTGCACTGTAACAGACTTGGCAGATTTGCTGATCTTGCAAGAGACTGCTTGAAAATTAAATATGTGGTTGCCACCCAAATTTAAATTCATGACTAGCCAAAATTATTTTAAAAGTTTCATGTAACCGCCATAATGGTTCTATCAGCAATGTTTCATTTTTTCATGCACAGGTAACATGGCGTATTCTAGTGATGGCCCGATACTGGAAAAAACCCGATACTGATGAAGGTTCCGATATTTAGGATTTTACCGATCCGATACCTGTAAACCGATATTTTCATTTATCATACTGTAAGCAGACATTTGTCACTAAAGTGTATGAGAGAAAACTGCTGCCTGGAAAAGTTTTGTTTGCAATAAACTAAATATAAATAGACTTGCTGTTAAGTGAGATTTACTTTATGCCTGGTACATCAAAGCAGCAAAAAAAATAGTTTAAAATTATACAAAATTATAGCTCACTACAACATATTACAAAACTAAGTTAAGTTGCAAGTAAGTCGCTAGTCTACAAAAAATATGTAAAAGGACAGGAATGAAAACTAAGCTAACAAGCCACGATCATTTTGTTTACTTTAAGAAACGTACATCAAACATAAGACTGCTTTACCAAAAATAAAAATGTAATCCGTGAAGTGAAAAATAATGATGGGCATGTACATTCTAATTTGTTTTTATTGTAAGGAATTTTTTTATTTATTTTTTAATTATTGCATATCGACATTTTAAATTAATTATGTTCTTTTTAGTTGTATTGATGCAGCCTGATGTTAAGAGTCGAGAAAATTAAGTGTGTAGCAGAGGAGAGAAAATACTTGAGGTTAGAATGGCCATTACAGATGTGCCTATATTTTAGTGCCGATCTCCGATAATGGTAAATGTACCGATAATACCGATATCCGATACCGGATATCGGCTATCGGGCCATCACTAGCATATTCATGACTGCAATGTTCTGTGGAAAGTATTTTTTAATAAAAGACCAAAGCAAATAACTTTAGATGCCAACGCGGACTCCAGCTGCAACAGACTTCGAAACCAAGTGCATCCGGGGGGAAATAACAAGTCCATCCTTGCCGCCGCCGCAGCAGCGGGCAAGGAGAGGGGAGGGGAACTATAGCAATAGGATTACAAGCTGTGAGTCAGTAATATCCTGTTACGTGACTAAGCCGTAGGCTATCCAACTGACCTTGTCTGGCTTCGCATGCGATCTCTCCTACATGCGCGTTCAGTAACGTGTTTGGTCTGTTTCTCGTGTGTCCGTGGTCCACTGCAGCGTGTTCCCAGTTATTTACCATCTCACTAATTTTTAATTTTTTACAATTTAGTTTCTGCTGTTGTGTATTAGTGGGTGGAAATTGCTATGAATGCTAACAGCATCAAGGCTGAGATACTTACACAGCTTATGGTGAGTTGAGTTCAAGACAGATTTCTGAAATAAACTGTAAACATTGGTTTTTTTCTTTAATTTTACCTTTGACATGTCCGCAGTAAATTTCTCCAGGCCTTTTATTTTACAGTTAAGTTTGCGGCAGTGCCATGCATAGTTTATCAATTTTACAAACCTCGCTAGTTCTATTATTTGTAGGGGCAAGATTTGTGGTGTTATTGTAAGGCAAATTTCATTTAGAAAAATACCAGATTTCTGTGTTATCGATTTTATTATGGCAGACTCATAAATTGAAATGTTATTACTAAATGATGCATTTTTAAAGCCAAAATTTTACTGTATTATTCTAATGCAACTTTTATTACTAAGCATTGTGGTTCAATTTATAATAATGTATCCCTATATGCATATTTGCTTAAACATTTTTAACGTTGTTTATTTAGTTTCATAAACTAAGATACACAGAGCATTACCATAGGTTAAAAGATCACTTTTAAAGAATTTTAGGTTTTTTTTCTAACTCATATGTTGAGGTTCCTAGGCAGTGTGGATTTTTTGTTGCAATATTACACAAATGGCTTGGATATGGTTTTATAGAGAAAAAACATTTTATCCTGGGAATAAAACTATTTTTATATTTGCTTTTACAATTTTATTTACACAGTATATAATACTTACCGCTGTTATTCACTCAGCCTGAATGATAACAACCTAACATTAAATTTTTATTCCAATAATTAGAAAACTTGCGTTATTCTTTGTTAGCACTTGGTAAATAGGTCCAACACGCTTGGATACAAATAGCTGGCCATTGTTTCCCAGATAAAATAGAGTATTTTTGCTCAGTTTAGTTTTATTTCATGTTTTAAATTTAAAGTTTGGTGTTAGGTGGTGTATTAATTTGCATTTCGGTATAACTTTGGTTTTATATCTGTTCACCTTATATTCTTGGCTCTAATTATTTGGTTATTATCACAGTAGGTAGAGTGTATCATTATCTACTTCATATTGTTTCCTGTTGCACATTCAGTTTAATGTCACCGGAATGAAGACAGTAAAATGTTGCAAATATAATCACGAAATTAACAACTTTTGATTCTGCATGGTACTTCATTAGACATTAAACATTTTTAATTATTCATAAATTCACTGAAGCATGTGTTTACAATTGCCAACTAGGTTGAAATGACAAGATAGGTGTTTGCATTAAAGTACAAGCTTTTGAGAAATTTGGATTGAGGTATGCTAGAAAAACATTTATATAGTACATCCTCGTTTTGTAAATTTTTTTATGGTTGTAAATTTTAAGGTGCTTGCATGAAACGTACATTAAATGTTTGTATGTAGATTTTTTTCTGCAAAACATAAGTGTTTTTATGAAATTATGATGATAAACATTGTCAAATGGAATAAGAAGTGCACCTACTATGCTACGGACCTAATCATATATATTCTTTGGTACAAACTTGACGTGGGGTCTTGTGAAGCACAGCTGGTCTGTGTGGTGTAATGATGGAGGTGGCATGGCATATGGCGCTGATGTGGGCCCTAGAGCGACCTTGGTGTGCATTGGTGGTAGCTAGTGTAGAGATCTCTGCGCCAGGGTCGTCTGAAGATGGCAGTTGTCGGTATTGGTGCTTCTTCCTGCTACCCTTGCCACTAGCGGTCATGCGGCGGGGGCGGCTCGCAATGGCAGAGCTGAAGTGGCTAATTGTACTGCGATGATCACTGGTCGTCATAAGACAGCATCCCTAAATGGTACTGAGGGCGGCAGCAGTTGTTTGCGCATTTCACAGACATGGTGCCAGGGTAGACTTGAAACATGCCCTCTTCAGTTTTCTCCCATATTATGAAGGCCTTAAATGGTTTCATGGTTCATGGTTTCAAAGATAGTGAGTACGGTTCCTGGTTTGAAGCTAGAGTGTAGGCGAAGGGAAGGTACTTGACCCAGTAAAGTTTCCACGGCCTTGAGCTGATTGAAGCTCGGCACCACACAGTCTGCAGTCTGGTTGGATAGCCTTCCCTTCACTGTGGACCAAGGCTGGCCGCAGAATGTGAATATTTTTGTACCAATGGGTCCTGCGCTTAGGGACCCCTACGTGCACTCTTACGTATAGAATTCCATTAGTGGGTTGAGTCCTCTAAATGATGCAAGGTTTAGAAACAGTTAGGTTATTTTACTATCACGAAATATTAGGATGTAAAGAAAAGGTGAGGTTAAGTTCGGCTCATGGCTAAGTAAGTATCTAACTCTAATGGACCACCGAGCTGGAGAGCACTTCTGGTGTCAGTAGTCGGGATCGCTAGGACGAGGGATAGTACAGAAGGTACTTAAAGGCACTTCCACCTAGTTTTCAGGAGAGTATATGAATAGGTTCAATCTAATTGAAACAAGGACACTGAAGTTAATTTCCTACTTAATTCGTTCTCAAAAGATATCATTAAAAGGGACAACATGTAGTACACGGTCATAGAATGCCTGTCACCTTTCTACTGCAGGCGAGTGCCTGGGGTTGCTAAGCATACGGAACCAACAGAATATACTACCGGACTGGAATTCACAGGTACGCAAAAAAAAATAAAAGAAAACTGGTGTTTGTTATTAGCTTCAACTCAAACGATCAAGTGTTTTAAGGTAGTTAGCAAGAAGTTTCTCAATAGCAAGTGACCAGATAGGACCCAGACTGGATGGAAACATCTTTGTAAGGCTGCTGGGTACACCGGCTCGTGTCTGGCTGGAGAGCCTCGCCATCATCGCTCTAAGTCAAGCTGGCAGTGAGTGATGCTCGTGTAGGTACCAAAGTCTCGGCTGTTCTTTGCTAGAGTCGGGTTCAGAGCACTTCTATGTACGAGTTGGTCCAAGGAGTGCCACAAGTTACTGGTGGGGAACTTTGTGTTCAAATGTATATTTCTAGTGGATACTGTGTTTACAGTTTAAACATTTTTATGAAGTTACCAATAAATTTAACTATCTGTGATATTTTTTGTCATACTGAGGTACACATCTGTGTAGTGATGTCCAACACACTCATAGGATATTTTCATATAAATGTGGTGATTTGAAGGTGGGCCGGGGGGGGGTTGTTATATCCCTTGTGATCTTGCCTGGATCTACCCCTGTTGTCATTACATTTTGTAATAAAGTGTAAAACACACTGTTACAGAATTTATTCCCCCTTTATTATTTTACCATGAGCCATCACTCCAATGCACCAGTGCATGCACCCAACAAAAGTTCCCGCTGTCTTCCTTCCGCCTAGTGAGTTGACTGTAATGTAAAGTCTATCCCTGTGCAAACAGGAGAATGAAGCTGTGTCCTTGGTTAGTACTGAAGGAACCGCAACCACGCAATGCAGTCCCGTGTTGCAGTTTCTATTTTATTTTATTTCAAAAAATATTATAAGAATAAATAAATGAATCACAGAAATTAATTTCAGTGAGAATGTTAGTCTCCTTTGTCATGAAAAAACCAATCTGCCTCACATTATGCATTTGTCATTGGGGTATTAGTGTACTTGTATGCAGTTAAACCGTAAGAACAAGATTCAAACGCATTCATGTTTTGTAGTTATTTAGTTTCCGGTATGAACAATAGCTAATGAGCCAAATCCCTCTAATAACCGGATTGATCAATGAATATATCTCCTGTAGTTTTTCCCATTAAAATAATTTATATTAACTAGTTCTGGTTTTATGTTCTACTTGTGTGCACAAATTATTAAAAATTCTGTATTGCATGTGTCTTGTTTGGGGAGTTGTGTGTCTGAAGTTGGATTGAACTTTTCTTATAGGCAGTTCACAGTTAATTGAGCACTTTGGAAAACCCTCCTTAGGATCTACTTTTCCTGCCGTATGTAATATCAACATTGTCGAGGGCCGGACCACTTTGTTCACGCACCAGTCAAGTCACACCATGCCATTGTCACGAATGTAAATGTGGTCCTAACGTGCAAATTCATACACCAATGTGTAAAAAACACAAAATACTAACTTCAGACTGAGTGAGACGACGCAGTGATTACACTTTGAACTCGCATTCTGTAGGACCTGGGTTTGAAACTGAATCCGGCCATCCTGATTTTGGTTTCCCATGGTTTCCCGAAATCACTCGAGGCGAATGTGCTAGGATGGTTCCGTATTACAGACACCTACCCGTTCCAGCTTCACTGAACTACTTTCTCAGTCTCTAATGACCTCGCTGTCGACGAGACATTAAGCCCTGCCTACCTACCAACTTCAGAGATCACAAATTAGACATTTCACTCGCAGTACAATGTCAAGTGTTAAGAATTGTTTATATTAATTTGCTTTAAAGGGTAATATAGCATATGTATGTAGTTTTATTATTTTTACTCAAACTTCTGTTTCAAAAGTGTTTAGTTTACTATGAATGACTTATATAAAGTTGAATTCCATTTTTCCTGCCAAAAAAGAAACTGGTTGTAACATGGCTCCTGAAATTAACATTTGAATTATTCACAGCATCGTTGGTTGTTTTGTTCCCCTTACTTTTACGTTGCATTTTTCTGTTAGCTACTGCATTAAACTTGGAAGTCACCAAAGTGTTTTTTGCTTATTTTTTCAGACATCATGCTGACAACGCACCCGACCCCTGCCCCTACGCATGCACGCAGTGAACTCCCAGGTTGCCAAGGCACCACCAGTTCCACCGCCAAAACGACGAAATAGGTCAAATACTTCCGTGGAACTGGCATATATAATGAAAACTAGTTCAAGTGAGATTACCTCAACCAAAGACAGCAGTATTTGGTCAGAAGCGCCAAGTAAAGCCAGCAGTGTAGAAAATAGTAACCTTTTGATACAATCCGACAATAACATCGTTGCCTCTATGAGCGAAGATTCCCGTCAAAGCAATTATGAAGATACTGAAGATAGAGACAGTGGTATTTATTTCGGAGAAGGAATGTCGTCGAGGGACGACTCTGTCTCCGGGATGGACAATACTGATGTCTGTCAGTTTCTGACCGAGAACTTAAGCTTGAATGTAGATAAAGATACTGATGATGTATTTGCATTCCAGCTAAGTTCGGTAGATGCTGACAGCGACAGTGTTGATGTAGAATATCCATTCAAGAAAGAAACAGATCTGACAAATGTAGGCAATCGGGGAATTCACAACACGGTGCATAAAATAGTGCATGAAAGTAAACTAGAGGGCCTAAATGACATGAAACAAGTCTTCCAGCGTGATAATGTAGTCGCAGCTAAGTTGGAGGAATGTATGGGTAACGTAACTCTTCTTGATGTTGAGGCACGTGTAGAGTCTGATAATAATCTAAATGAGCACAAGAATGCGTGTGCAAATGATGTGTCTGGTGTGAACACACTGCTACCAAATGATTTTAGTGAAACCAATTGCACAGATGTAATCAGTGCTGTTAAAACCAGTTGCACCAATGTAAATATTTTAGCAGATAATTGTAGCCAAAGCATGTATATTTTGGATAGTCAGAAACCTAGGTATAACGAAAATGTTTTGCATGAAAGTTGTTCCAATATTTATTCATCGGTAGGTAAAGTTAGTACACCAAATGTTCCTCATGAAATGTGTTACCCAAATATAGATGATTCCAAAGCTTTAACCGTCAAAAATAACAACAAGAAAATTGTTAACAACAATTTTCAACGTGAGGTAATAAAAAGTGAAAACGGTAATGAAATTGGGAAAAGAGATTACCAGTCTGTTTCTAACAACATCACAAAAAATTTTGAAGCCTTCCTTCAGAACATGTTAGACAATAGTAACGAACCAAATACAAGCAGAAATGTTCTAACCAAAAATGTGAAGATACATGTTGATAAAAGTAACGTGCAGCTTCCTTCAGAAGTGTGCAATTTGAAGATGTCTTGTGATTATGATATTTTGAGTTCAGATTATGTTTATGATGAAGGTCAGTTGGATCTCAGTTATGTCGATGCTTCAAGTATATCTGTTAAATGTAGTATCGTAGATTCTATTTCAAAGCTCGATGTAACCAAATGCACTTCCGATGCGTTTGGCCAGAACCGTGTTGTATCGGGTGCTGTGCTGGATGGTCGTACTGACAGCGCAGATGCGTCTGACAGCGCAGCTGCGTCTGACAGCTGCACGGTGAGCAGTGCAGTTAATCACCTGCTACCTTTGTCAGAAACCACCAGACTGACTGCCGATCAGCGTTTCAAAAAGTGTGATAATTTGTACGAGACTGACCATAGAAATTTCAGGGATGGCCTTTGGATGCTACAGGCGGTAGGACCGTCTGAAGATGTAGGAAAAGTTTTGAACCCCAAAGTTGAAATAAATAATGGATTTTATAATGTTCATTTACAAACTGTTGAATTACCCACCCATCCTGCTAGCATCACCATGGAAGAAACACAGTATCCCTCCTGTGATGGTTCTGAAAGTTGTGTGTCTGGAAATACCATACACAAAACTCCAGTGCCATATTCTGCAGATACCAGTTGTGCGGTCGACGACGGTGCAGAAGATTCACCAGGTATGTATTTTACNCCACCCATCCTGCTAGCATCACCATGGAAGAAACACAGTATCCCTCCTGTGATGGTTCTGAAAGTTGTGTGTCTGGGAATACCATACACAAAACTCCAGTGCCATATTCTGCAGATACCAGTTGTGCGGTCGACGACGGTGCAGAAGATTCACCAGGTATGTATTTTACCTTAATGCTCCGGTATAATTGCTACATTATAAATTTCCAAAACAAAAGTGCTATTTGTATGTACCATATTAGGTACATAACCTTTTTTATATTCTGCTTCTATGGATAGAGAAAATATTTTTCACAGCACAAAGGAAATTTTAAAAAAATGTCCTTTTAAAAGAAAGTAATATTAAGTGCATAAAATACTTAGCCATAGCTAGGGGAATTTTTTCCCAGAATGTCAGATTTCTCAGAATGGTATTATTACAGATGGAACATAAATTTGTGTTTAAGAATTTTATACTGTGTTACCGGCGTCAACTGGTAATAAGTGAGAATGGTTGAACATTAAATACCTGGGGCGCCAGGTCGTGAATACGCGCATGGCCATGAGGTAGGGAAAGACTCTACAGGGCGTGACCTCGCCATGTGGCTACTTATTTGATGCCGGAACATACATACCCTTGCTCTTGTGTTGTGCTGTTGGCCGCAGAACACGCCTCGCACTGTAATGCGACTGGGAGGGTGCTAGACTACAGATATGGAGTCGACCACATGCTCGTTAGAATCAGGTGCCATCCGGCACGTGATTGGCAAAAAAAGTTGTACATTAACACACTAGGCAGTACAGAAAATACATACAAAAAAGTTACACTGTGAAATAGCCAGGTGGTCACGCTCAAATTAAGATGAAGCCCCGTCTGCCTCAGCACGGGACACACATTACAAGTTCACATAAGTTGAAAAGCCTCACAGCAGAAATAATTAAGTCACAAGTCCCCCAAAAGGCGGGTGGGGCGAAAGCTGGCTGCGGGGGTGAAATAAAAAGGTTTAGGACGAATTGAGAAACAGAATTACTAAGTTGGCAACCCCCTCGGTTCATGCGGCACGCAGCCGACCGGCTCGTGCTCCGAGGCACGACTAATGAATGGCGGTCGGAAGTAGGGGTGCTGGCCCGCGCCGGAAGTGGCGGCCCCGTGGCGGCCACAAAAGCATAGATGTAATATGAGCTTGGATGAAAATGGTATGGAACAATACTAACACAAGAGATTACTACAACGTGCGCATGTCTGCACGGCGGCAAAATTATCGTACAAAACAATACTTAAATTTACCAACTCTTCAAATTACAACAACGTGCACAGGAGTACACAACAAAAAAAAAATACAAAGAATACTTAAAATTAACAAAACCCTTTTTACTGTTGTCATCGGCTGTCGCGCCTAGCCCTGCTGCACTTTACACCAGGTGCAGATGCACCAAACACAGGTGGCACACGCAAACATAACCTGCGCCTCGTACGCGCATGACCCATGACGGACTTACGCCGGCTGAGGAACGAGGTCAGGTGACAATTGTTAAGATGATGGCCTCATAACTTAATGACAAATTCTTTAAATATGTAGAGAGCAGATTAGCACATTTGCACTGAGTTCGTTCAGCTATTATTAGTGCCAGATATTACATACATACCACAGCCTGAATTTTCTGGTTTCACGATTAATAATGTCTGTAAAAACATTTTGCAGGTACATTTTTTGTCAAAAAATGTTAAGGGTTCAGGCATTATCACATTACACATTTAGATAAAACATGCCTTACACATGAAATACATATCCAAAGTGATTTTAAATCTATCTAGCAAATAATCGCACAGTTTTCAGTATATAAAAAGTAGTTTCCTTGTCTGTTTCTAATCACTTATTCCCCTTTGAGCTAATCTCACCCGACCCCCCTGTCCATTTTGTTCCTGTACTGCCAGCGACAACTTTGCCTCTCTAGGCCCAAAAGCCACCACTAGAGAAAATAATTTTTTCTCTACTCGTACAGGGCCGTGGTGTAGTGGTTAGACCACTCGCCTCCCACCAAGGCAAACCAGGTTCGATTCCCGGCGGGATCGCTCACCTGATTTTCATACATGAGAATCGTGCCAGACAATGCTGCTGGTCAGTGGGTTTTCTCAGGGATCTCCCATTTCCCCTGCTCTTGTATTCCAGCACTGCTCCATTCTCGCCTCGCTTCACCCTCATCGGCTCTCAAGACCTCTGTGTAAAAAGCCGTGCAAATCTCTCCTCACTGCTCACATGCAGGAAAATGTGTAATATTACTCGCATAGCTGCATCTAATTTATTTGAAACTTCCTCTCTTTCCTACTGTTTTGTATTACTGATGTGCATACAATTAGGCCTCCTGATGTGTTCACAGATTAACCATCATACTCTGCATTTACAACTGATTTTGGGGGCTACAAAAAAATTAATATTAAACTAATACTGTATTATGTCGTAAATAGTATAGAGGATGTGCCAGAACAACACATACAAACTCAGCTTGCATATTCCTTACAAAAAAATATTTGAAAATGTGTAACCGACCTGTGGTCAAAAATACTTTCTAAGGACAATACACACCCTTGAAGGTGGAGCTAAAACACAAGTTTATTGTAAATATTACGGAAGGTATTTGAAATGGAACGACATTCAGGATAATGTGTAGTTCAACAAATATCTACAACCACTGCAAAACCTATTGCATCCATTTAATGTCGTAGAAAAAATAAGCGTTGCAAGCCTGTTTTCACATCAATTTTCATGGTGCTTAGCTTAATTGGTTTTGCAGCATTGCAATACTAAACAGAAAGTAAAAATGAACAAAAAAGGTGGTTGTGTGTCAAAGCTGTAGCCTCCCCCAACCGTGCTTAGAAGACGTGACGACACCGCAATACATCTTTGAGAGTCGTCAGACACTCCTGCGAAACAAACACGGGCCTCACTTGATCCCCTGCAGATCACACCACTAGTATCCATTGAATATTTAAGCCAATAGCAGCACGAATCCAAGGTCATCCCGTCATAGCCTCGGAACTACTTTCACTGGAACCAAGTACACGACTCGCCGGGCCGTGCTCCTCTTTCTTTTCACATGTGAGTTTTCGAGGCCGAAACAAAGTCCATCACTGGCAGAATTCGAGTTCGAGCCTCGACGACTGTTAAGGAGTCAAACTACCTGCCACCTGGCACCCATGTCATGATTGCCAATGAACCATGCTTTGCCAGGGAGGCAGATACTCCTTTCAACTTGGACTGGAGACCTGCCGGAAGTTTCTCGTGTTTGCTGACCCGAAGGTCACCCACCGGTACTACAGATAGGTGTGGGTTCCCTTGATCAGCAGAATCTATGACTTGCGTGTTCCCATGATGTGAATCACCTGGTCCCCGGTTCTAGGACCGGCAATGGTCCCGACACATCTGTCTGCGAACTCCTAACCACGTGGAGTCACAGCCGTTAATGGCAAAAAATACTTTTGCAAAAAGGTTTAATTTTAAAATCTAAAGTGAATTAATAATAACACCATTAAAATTTTTCTCTGGTTATAAAACTTGGCTTGACATGAGGTTTGTTTCTTTCAACCATAAAAAGTGTAATGCAGTTCACCGTTACTAGCTTTTACACAAATCTTCTGTGTGAGCAACACCATTTTTTTTTTTTTGTGGAATTTGTATGTTACAAAAGCACCAGTGAATGGTATTATTTAATTTTTATAATTATATATTTACTGATTTACATGCATTCAAGAGTCAGATCATGTCTACAGAGTTTGCCATTCCTAACAAACTTAACCCTATAATTTTATAAACCTGGTACTTATTGTTTAACAAATCATACAAAAAATTATCGCTGAAATCTTCAAGTAAGTTCTACCTAAATTCACATTAATTTCAAATCATATTTTCTGTCAAAAGAAAAAAACGTGGAATATTAAAGGTTACATACACTTTAAAGTTGTCTTTCTTAAGAGAAACCCTAAATACTACTTAAAAGAATGTTCAAACTTCCATCTCGTCATGAAGAGAGATCTCTCCTCGAACAGTCAATAAAGAACAGACACACAATATTTCACACACTTTTATTTGCACTGCATCAGTTGCACCACGTCCTCGAGAGATGGTGTAATAAGTGCGATAAGTGCACCAGTGTAGCTGCACTGGTNACTTCCATCTCGTCATGAAGAGAGATCTCTCCTCGAACAGTCAATAAAGAACAGACACACAATATTTCACACACTGCATCAGTTGCACCACGTCCTCGAGAGATGGTGTAATAAGTGCGATAAGTGCACCAGTGTAGCTGCACTGGTNCACTGCATCAGTTGCACCACGTCCTCGAGAGATGGTGTAATAAGTGCGATAAGTGCACCAGTGTAGCTGCACTGGTTCAAAGAAACAGTTTTGCTTGCCTGTGTTGACTGTTTAATACAAAGAAATGTACTTACGAAGTTTACACCCATGGATATACAGTATATCAAAAGTATATCATTCATACAAGAAAGTATACATTGTTTTATTCGAGATAAAAGTGTTTTAATCCTCTGTCTCCTTTCTATAGGTTGTTCATGCTAAAGTGAGCAGTTTTTTTGAGGCCCTATTTACTTTTTTCCATCAGCCATTTTTTATCCTGCCATTAATTTTTAAAATAAATATTGCTGTGTGAGTAATAAACACAGTGTATGTATTTCACTGGACTTGAAAGTTAACGTCTAAGGCTACGTAAAATATATATTTATGGACTATTATTCCAAATGAGAGGGCTTCAAAAAGTGCTCACTTTACCGTATTTAGTCTATACCATCTTGTTAATTGTGAAATTTCTTATGACTTTTCCATTTAATTTTTACATGCACATTGCCAGCCAAAGTACTGTGCATGCATCTCTATATACACGTATAGAGTTGGCGTGAGCTAGAATTTGCTGTAGGCCTGTGTTTTAAGCAAACACCACACCGATACACAATCCAGGTTGTTATTCCCACTTCACACGCTCCCTGTCGTAGAATTGTATATTGCTTGTCCTCCAAACATTTCAGCCAATAAAAATTTTGCTTGAACTTCTTAGTGTTGTAAAATTGTATATANTATATTGCTTGTCCTCCAAACATTTCAGCCAATAAAAATTTTGCTTGAACTTCTTAGTGTTGTAAAATTGTATATGTGAGGTTTTGAAAACTTTTGAAAGACTAATGCCCTACTAATTAGAAATTAATACTCTGAAGAATTTACAGATCAATCCTTTAGCACTCTCATTATGTAATTCTGTTTACCTGGTAGCATTTACTCTGACACGATATAAAACATTTCTGTTTACCAGTAGCATTGTGGAAAATGTTCATATCTTGTGCTAGTCAGTAAGAAACTATGAAAAGCATGGTAGGCTTTGCTTGTAGAGTACATAAATACGTTTCTGCTATAAAAGTTTCTATTAGTACTAGTATACTGCTGCAGTGAGCTTGCTTTGCCCTTCCTAATATCCAGTAGCTTTCTAATCTTATTTGTAGCATTTGATTTGCTTGCTATCCAATTCATTTTAAACTTCAGAAATAATTTTGCACAGTTTCTGTTCAAACATGTTATGTTTTATGTTTCTTCTTTTAGAAGCTTTTAACCAAAATTTTAACGTAGTTAAATTATTCTTCTAAAGTTGGTACTCATCATCATCATCCTTAGCTGTTTCCGGTCTGTGTCCGGGTCGGCTCGGTAAAATGTTGGCCATCTTTGTCTGTCTCTCCAACACTTGCTCATCCCATTTCCCCCTTGACCTTCCTTCCAGCCTTCTTCCATCGTACTTCAGTTCCGACATCCTTCTTGTCGACCTCTCATTTCCCATTCTCGTCAACGTACCCATATCGCCTAATTTTTGCCTCCGATGATCTCTGACAGTTCCTCTCGTACACGTACCTTTTCTTTTACCACTTCACTTCAAATTCTTTCTCTTCTCGTTACTACCATCTCGCTCTTTGCAGATTTCATGCCTATTGCCTGTTCCGTCTTCTCGTCCACCAGTTCATGTTTCTGCTCCATAAAACACAATAAGTACTGCATGTTATGTAATGTTGCCACTGTTGCTTGCAGATGATTGCATGACCGGTACAGATGAACCAGATGATAGTTTGCATGCTGTGAATGATGTTCTCACATTTGATGGTGACAGTAATGACTGTGGCACGTATCACGAGCATGCCGACCCGCACGAGTACACCGTCGTCCTCACCAAAAGTTGGGGCTCTCTTGGTCTGCAGATACAGGTAATAAGTGCATGTATGCTGAGCTCATGGAATTAAAATTTCTTAAACTGCTGCTTTCCATCTGCCACACAAATGTAGTAACACCACACTAAATGTGCTTACGTGTAGCTTTCTAGAGTAAACGATATTTTTTTATTTTCAATTTACATTTGTAGAATTTAAACTGTTGGTTGGATGTCCAGTTTTACAGCCACACTGTGTGGCTTATCCCCACACCAGTTTGGTTCTAGTTTACGAAGAAACTTCGTAAAACTGACCAGTCGCAAGCTAACACAAATGAGTGTGTGCGCGTGTGCGTGGTTTTTTTCCCCCAACTTCTTTTTTAGTGCAGCCGAAGTTTGTCGGTCGAATTCCGATACATACTGTATATGAGGTTAAAATATTCCAAACCAGCAATACAAATCCAATGGCTGTAAGTTACCTTCAATGGTAGATTTTTAGCAGTCAGTCTACCTTATTCATTCTGTGGCCTTGTGTGTTTTCCAGCCAGTATTTCCCATCTGAAGACGGCATAAAGTTTTGTTGCTATTATTTGTACGTGGGAACGATTCGTCTCTATAATCATCGTGCATTATTACTCTTCAAGTAGGGAAATCACTTTCCCCAGCAGGGGGAAAATTGTTCTTAAATAAGTCAGGGGGAAAAATGTATGAGNCCCCCCCCCAACACCAAAAAAAATGGACTAGCACACTGGGTTGCATATCCAGTGTGTTGGTAGATTCTCAGCATTTGTGGACTTCAAGAGCCACTGTTGTTTGAGAACTGTAGGATAAACAGAGCTAGCTTACTGAGGTGTTTTGTATCCCATGGCCAAAAATTCTGTGGCTGGGTAGCGTAAAAACAATGTCGTGTCAGCTACAAACTCCCAGGGCAAGATTCAAAATGATGCCTCCTTCTTTTTAAGGAAAACACAATCCTGATTATTAAGTTGACGAGCAACAGATTGCAACGCGATACTGCCAAGGTAATAACACGCTGAACCACAGTTTCTTCAAGTCCCAACCAGGTTTCATTAATATGGTTGACGTCAGGAGTAAAGATGATAGGTAAGAAATAAGGTTTGTCGTGGCCAGTAGTTTGGAATACAAAGACCAGCTTTGTCAAAGCACTATGATATAAGTTAAGTCTATATTAGAATTATCTTAAATAAAGTACAAAACTGTAAAACACTAAAAGCAAGATTGCAAGATCACAGGAGNAAGTCTATATTAGAATTATCTTAAATAAAGTACAAAACTGTAAAACACTAAAAGCAAGATTGCAAGATCACAGGAGAAGCACGCTCGAATACACAATGGCGTCGCTGTGAATCGAATGTGTTCACCAAGCCGTGTATGCACACATCTTAGGACGTAAAATTAACATGTTTTAATATTTCGTAGATGATCGGCATACATACTCAATACAGTTCATAAAAACAAAATAATTACTTTTAGTGAAAAAAGTATACAACTTTATGTTTAAAATTTGAATAAATAATTGTATTGTTATGAACTATTTTCCTTTGTTACGGTGCCAACACTAAAATATGCACAACGAAGTGACCAGTCAGGTGATACAATGCCATGGCAATGATAGTGAAAGTTGTTTCACTGCTATGGAGTTGGTGGTTCTGAATTTCGCCGAGCTGTCAAAAAGTGGCCTTCTTATATGGTACGGAATATAGCGATTTTCGTTATGGATGAGTTTTAATAGTTTTGTGTGTGTGTTCGCTGGCCAGCTAGTAAGTGTTTGTTCTGGAATGGGCAACATCTGCCATCTGTTGGTGGAGAGTTGAACATCTAGCAAGGGAGTGATGAGTCAAAACAACAGCCACAGCTATTCGTGCGTATGCTAAGGTAGAGGCCGTTCACTGTTAAATCAGCACTTTCAAAATCAACCTTTAAAAAAACGTCGCTGCCGCTCACTTGTGTGTATTTCAACGGGCAACCTGATTGGCATGGGCCCTGTAAAGTTGGTAACAACAGAGGGAAAGTAGTTCGTGTGTTAACGTTGAATGAAAAGTGTTAGGTAAAAATTTGTGAATACTGAAATTATTTCTTTTACGTTCTGCTTTTTAAATGCACGTCTTTTCCAATAATTGTACAGTTTCACTCGACCAACGCAGGAATGAAGTGATGAGGTCCATGGCTCTGTAAATTTTACATGTGGTGGAAGGATATACAATGTAAATACAATTAGATCTTGAGTAGGACTTTCAAAAGTGCTAAGTTTATTGTGAACAACCTATAAATTACTGAATCGTTAGAAATGTAAATGTTACTTTGTAACAGTTTTAAAACACAAGGAAATCAATTTAATTTGTCATTAATTTTTCACATTTCAATAAGATGGTAATACGTGGAGCTACTTTGCTTGATTCTCTGTACCATCTTGACAGTGCGTGGGCCAACCACTGTATACAGGGTATTCAGCCGGCACTTCTCGCTTCTCTCGAGAGCAAACTGAGATCTCCCTGCTCATCGCCAAGAACAGTACTCGTGGCGATGTTCCGAATGACAGACAGATAGTGATTTATTAAATTGTGTTGCAAAGATGAGTGGATAATTCCTGAAACACACCTAAAGTTGAATTATACATAGTTATGGGCAGTAATATTTCCCCAAAGGTTGATAACACAAATACACTTGTAAAACTTGAATTTTCAAAGTTTTTAATCGGAAAAGCAACAACAGCAGTTACCAGACATTTTCTCTCGGTACGTGAAGTTTACATGCTTGTGCGAGTCAAAATATAGCACCCAAAAAAACACATTTAGCAAACGTGTGAAAGTGTAATGTGGTGTGCCTTAGGCAACATGTAACGCGAAGTCGTCGTAATCGTGGCCCAAGTGCGGGACCCGGTCAGGGATGGAGGGTGGGCAAATGAGCTGCAGACCCACACATATATACAGTACAGGCAGCCCTCGACTTTCATACATTCAAGATTCATACAACTCGCTCTTTCATACATGACATATTATCACCTCTAAATCAACTTTCATACGATCAATTTGGTCTTTCATACATCTAGCAACCTACCAACATATTGATATAGCACTGTTAGTTGCTATCTAACACTGCCTGCCATGTTTTCCAGCCTTTGCGCATCATATGTTATGAATGTTTAGATATGGCTGTCATATTGGCACAATACAAATGAGTGCGTCTGTTAAAATAATATATGAATCCCTGAAAAACTTTTACATAGTTTTTATACAACCCCACAAAATAAAATGTTAAATCTGCACAACAATTTTACAGAAAGTAGAAAGTATTTTTAATTACCTTATTTATTTACATAGTATTTACAATCAAATACGTATACAGGTGTTGAAAATCAACATTTCAGGCAAGAAAGTATTGCACATTAATATTTATTCGTGATTTTCAGTGAAATACTTGTTAAAAATAACATTTATCAATTAAATATATTATTTTTCTACCAAATTAATTTTTTTTTTTTTCTTCTAACTTTATAACGGGACCCCTCTTATTACGTTTGCGTATATGATTCAACTGTCACACAACATTTTCAGGAACACATTATGTATGAAAGTAGAGGACTGCCTGTATGTATATTGTCAAATTTAATGTTTAGTTGTTATATTTGTATTTACATTGTTCCAAAAATTTTGGAGGCGTAATGGTAGAAGATTTGTCAAACAAATGTGTGCTTCTCTGACAGTTTCAAATGGTTTCCAAGTCACGTGAGATACAGTACTTATTTCTGAGTAATAAGCTAAATTACAGAACTAAAACATATTGAGTGGAGTGTATAAAATAGTTTATTACGATGGGGTTGATTCTCACCTACTCTACAGATGGGTTCCCAACACTCTAATTTTTCAAGACAAACTTCTTTTAACATATGGTCCTGCTGTCATAATTTTTTGTTACACGCTCAAATGTTTGAGTTTCACATATTACAGTACAATTTTTTAGGAAAATGCTGATAAGGTTCGCACAGATTGCCTACCACAGTCGTTATCAGATTATGTCAATAAAATTTTCCAACACTTTCGTAGATACAGTGTATTGGAATTTGTATCTGTGATTTTACAGAAATAGAATTAAATACAGTTTTGGCTAACACAAACACAGGTTATTATCACTTTTGCCAGTTGTGGAATGAATTTAAAAAAATTTTCCTGGGAGTTGAATATTGAATTTTTACATTATATTGAATTTTTCGAATTTCACTGCTTTAAATTGGAAGACCATTATCTCGCATGAAGAAAGTAATTCCTGAAATTTCAATCCATTTGTGCCGTAGCAGAAATGATGTTGACAAGGATAGTTCAAAGCTCTGTATTTTCAATAAAAGGTACATCAAAACTCTGCAGGGCGCCCTTGAGGGATCATACTGTAACGTGGCAGGCGCACAGTTACTAAGTTATAGCCGGCTTTAAGTTGCTACTAAGCTATAACTTTCCACTCGACTAGCTCAAGACGGAGTAATACGAGACTCTATAAAATGAACACCAATTAATATGAAATAAAGTCGAGTTCCGGAGTATGTGTTTTATACTTTTATTTATCAGTTCAATTGACACAGTTCACATACGAAGTTCAGTTATGCAGAGTACGAACCGTTCACATATAAATAGACAAAGTGCATAACAGCGCTACAGTCGTTTACGAATTATTACGTTTCTTAAAAACTTGCCCGAAGAAATAATAAATGCAGCGACCTCCCACACCAGCGGACAAATAATCTCGTAAGTTCAATTTTGCCGGTGTGGAGGTTAGCGCCAAGCCCGACGCGGCCTAGATGACTGACTTCGCAGACTGCTCGGTCTCAACTGAACTGAGTGGCAACTGACTTCCAACTGACCTGAAGGGCGACAGACACACGTGTACTTGTGCTGCCTGTCACCCCCTTCTCCTCAGATAAGGGCCTGGCCACGCACGCTCTCCACACGTTATCGAAACTGCGCTGTAGGAACTAAAACTGTCGACGCAGTCTGAAAAAAGCTAATCTAATGTTGACGCTACTGAAACTGAAAACTACGACGTTCGAAACGAAACTACAAACGTATGCCCGATAAACGTACTATCACGGTAAAACGAACCACCGCGGCTTTAATTTCAAATCCCGATAAAAATATTACAAAGCTTACCAAAGTGAAAGAAAATGAAACACGTGTCCCGAAAATTAAGAATACTGCGTCATTACAACACATTACATTAAATTATGCAAAAGCATTACAATCAAAATTCCCCTTTGTTCACAAAGCATGATTAATTATATTAAATTGATACAACTTGCAAAAACTATATATGTAAAATTACTACATACCAATCTTTAAATCACGATTAAAACAATAATTTGAAAGAAAACTTGGCTGGATTTCACTTTATAACCAACTAGAAAGGAGGGCAGAGCAATTTAAGCCCAGTACAGTCTCTGTTCCTTAAAAATGCACATACTAAAATTACTATTAAAAAATATTAATATTTCGGTAACCCATCAAGGCTCCAACTGAATAAAACCGTGTAACGATCTCAGCATTTAAAGCGTTTCTTTATGTTTCAATTGTTCTTGTAAGTTGTATGTTTATTTATTTTGGAAACGTAATTATTTATTTTAAAGTCCCTACCATCAGGTATAGCTAGATTTTATTTACATATTTTTGGTTTGTTTTCTTTTCGCGTTTCAACAATTTTTTAGTTTTTTTGTGATATGAGAACTGAGCTCAGGTATCTTTAATAGTATTAATTTTAATTTTTGTCATAGTTTCTCTCTTCACATTTTACCTGGTCGTATCCAGCAGCTTCGGCCACGGAGGAATGTATAAATTACAGGACTGATTAGACCCTGACGTAGGAGGAAGTGATGTCTTTTTGGAATTTCCCGTGTAATTAGCATCATCGTGTGAACCCCGGTGACTAATTACTCTCCCCCCAGATGCCATGACGAGCAGCACAAGATAAAGTTTTGTCTGCAAGATTAGATTGTAAAGTTGGTATTACTGCCCAGCGTAGCGTAGGAATGGTGTTAGAGAGGCGCCAAGTTGTAAATATGCAGGGCGCGGGAGAACAAGTCCAAAACAAGAATGCCGGCATCCGTCTCCACCAGCATTTAAGTATGACCTACAGGGCTGGGTAATATGAATTGGCATAATTTTACGCTCGTGTGCTACAAAATTTTCCATCGATTATTTAGAATTTATAAATTAATTTGCACTTTAAAAGAGTGACTTTTAGACATTTTAAATTGAGTATCTGAATTTTAAATAAGGGCGTTAATTTTCCACGGATACTATCCAGAAGCAAGTACAGGGATTTTCGTGTTCTAAAGCTGAGTAATAATCTACGGCCATTTTAAGTATTCAAAGATGAGAAAACTTATGAGCCAATTTCCAAGATTTTGCTCATATAAATTATCTTTTTATTTACAGAGTTTTAAATAGATTATTTAGTTTTCTGTTTCTTCTCAACTGAACATAATTATAATTGACAGCAAATTTTCCTTAGTTTTCATTCTGCATACAGAACTGATTATTTTGATAATTAATTATGGAAGCATATTTACATATAATCTTTAAAATTTTTAAAACTTATATTTTCTGCACATATAAATTATGTTGTGTTTTGTATAGACGTTGCAGTAGATAGAGTCGTATCACCAAGGGTTTTGCAAAATTTGTTTTCTTGGTTTTCAGACAAAATGTATAAAATTATGTCTTGTGTGCTTAAATGTTAATTCAAAGGGTAAATGTGTTTTACGTAATTGTGTCAAATGAAGAGTTTTCTTTTACTGCATCACAAATATTAGTCCCTACCTACCTGTGTTCTCAATTTAAATTCTGATATTTCTGCATCACAAATACCATTTTAAGCAAACTTACTCACGCTGCACCAGCCAAAGGGACGCAGGCGGCACTGTAGAAATTTGTTTAATCACCACTCATACACGCAAAATATGTTTTTCAGACTGTATGTTATTCTATAGTGTATTGTTAAAATAGTTATGTATATAGAATATGATTTGATTACTTCGTCATTTGTAAATAATTTTCTTGTTTAATTGATTGTTGATTATTACGTTTATTGCGAGATCTGGTTGAAGTTTGAAATATGCAGATATTATTGATTAGCAGCAAGCTGACTGTGAGAAATACACCTAGACGAACTTTCTACAAATGAATCTCAAGAATTTTGAAAGTGCTATAGTGAACACATAAATAATTTAAACTCAATTGCAGTGGTAATATGAAAAGCTAGTGTAAAACAAACACTTTGAAGTACGTAAACGTTAGCATACCGTAAACAGTTTTGCGCAACAAATGCTCTCGTACAAGTGAAATCCGTTTTACACTTGAAAGCCCTAATAATCTTAGCATTACCTGAGCGGTCGGGGATAGTAATGCGGATGACGTCCGGCGACTATGTTAAGAAAAGTCAGGATATTACACAATATTCCTATTTCGAATAGGATGGGTGCCAGCTCACTGCGTGAGCACGAAGTCACAGTTCTCAGGATCGTGGGCTGAACGACCACGTGGCTGTATCCCCTGACACACACGGTACAAATTTACAGGAAGACGTAATATATAGCAGAGGGATTCAGGCTCCCAGGCACACCCTAGTAACACCATTTACCCTATAAATGAAGGATGCCTCCTTGAGGCATTGATGACTTCCTCGGTAGGGCCAGGGCCAAGAATACAACATTAAAATGAGAACTCTCAAGTTTCGGTTAGCTCAAGTAAATTGTATTGCCCTATAGTGTACACTCTTTGATGTGGTCGAGGTTACCCAGGGCTGGTTGAGTGTTGGATTGCCTGGCGCCATAACCCAGTGGAGAGTTAATGATGAGGGTCGTTCGGTCGATGGCCCAATGGGCCCTGGATATCTCCGTCAGTTTGTTGATGATGTTGTCACGTACTTACTGTTGCACTATTTATACCTTATGACGAGACTGTACGCCGTCTCGCGCACCTGAAATATACTATGAAATTGTGGGTGATCTACAAAGGGTGTAGTGTCCTACAATGATTTGACACAGTTAACTTGGTAAAGTGGTTTATTCATTATTCTAACTACAGGTGAATAATGCATGAAAATGGACCCAGCACTTACGGCCTGCCGGTGACCTTAGCGTGAAATAAATGTGGTATTATGTTGATACGCGATTGCGCTAGGTTCTCTAGTGAGAGGGCGGGTGGCTATCCCCTCGGTACAGTTAAGAAATAATAAAAGTTCTAGTTGATTATTTAATATTTCTGTTGTAGTGAAATGATTACAGCCTAAATGATAGTACCAAGGTGGCTCGTGGAGTGGGCGACCAATACCGTCGGTCTAGCTCAAGTGCTGAGACGAACTGGCCGAGTGACCTCGATTTCCGTCACGAGTCACGAGAACCTAAGTCAAACGGCGAACGATGAAACATAACATGAACACTATGAGATATGATTACAATGGTGAAAAATTGTATCAATTAAATGAACACATTGGTGACACCCCGTTTATTAACAAATGTCTATTAAGATTGAAGTTGTGATGTTGATGGAGCATGTCACAGCACTAAATGACATATTACAAAAATGGAGGCCTTTATATGCAATCTCCCTTTTAGAAAACATAATTGCTCTTATATAAAAACATGTTAAATTCATTAACATGTTTTCTTGTAAAAAAAGTGTTTGAATTTCACTACCTGTGACATGTATGAATTTCACTGACTACAGTGTTGCCAGGTGGCTGTCTCCTGAAAGGATGGACGAGTCCACCTCGGCAAAGGTGTGTTGAATGCCATGCTCGATTGCTATTAATACAATAAAACACACCCCTGAATGTAGTTGTGAATTCGGTGACGGTGTTTAGTGTGTTTGTAAAAATACTGCACACTACTGGGCGACACTTTGGGGCACTTATCACTTCAGCTTCAGCCTACAAGACAGTTTGATGCGACTTGGTGGTGCGTCACATCGCATTCTACTGCGCGACCTAACACAATGCAACGACAAATTGCCAGTGCGCACAACGACTGTGGCTATGGGGTAAACAACATTTCGGATCACCCACTTATTTATTAAAAAAGTTACCTCTTGTAATAAATGAATAGGGCGGTCTCTTGAGTTGCGTAATCCTTGTCGGTAAGAAGGTGCAAGTTCTGTTCTTGTCAACCTGCACTTCGCACTCTTGGCCGGATGTAGCTGGTGCGGCCCGGTGTAGTTGGTGTAGTTGTGAATGAGGCGGTCAGAGTTGGTACAAGGAGTTTGTGGACGTGTGGTTCACGTCAAGTTACATGTATACAATGCAAATTAAAGCAGAACCTGACTCACAATGCCTACCAGTGGCCATTACTGTACAAAAAGGCCAAGAATGGCACGAAAACTTACAATAGTAATTAAACCTCCGGGGTCGGTAAATTAAGCTTTCAGAGGGGTGCTGCGAATGCGGGGAAGACTGTTCGTAAACTGAATAAAAGTTCCAGTAAATTACGTTAACCTATTGCAGTTAAGTGTTCAGAACAAAGTATGAAAGCCCCTCGCGACGTGACACTCATGCAGCACCTAAAACCCGTGAAATCAGACTGCCAGTGGTAGCGCAGGCGAACCACGTCCTCACCGAGAGCTCACGCCATCTCGCGAGGTATCTTAGTTTACTGACCTCATTACATAAACACGTAAAACATACAGGCAATAGGGATCTTCGGCGTTCGGGGTGGACATCCCTTAGCTTGAGGAGAGTTCAGAGTTCTTTCTTAAGCACTAATTTAAATACAAAACATGATTATGTGGTGCGTTGCAGAGCACTTGGGAAATTTAGATCTGCTAAGTTGAGGGGCACTCTCTGACTGGAATGGTCAATTTGAAAGAAAGACTAATTATTTCCCACATCACTAATTGGCTTGATTAGACACACAATTGCACTCAGAAAATTATATAGAACACTTCAAATACCTAAGCCTTGCTACTCCACACCTCATTAAATATGCACATGGTGTGCATTTATTCTGCGATTACTTCTATTTCCCCTGAGGGCGAATTTCACGAACATTTTCCCGTGGGCGATAAATTATAATGCTATTTAATACACATTCTAACACTTGATTCCTATCCTAATTACACAGATCTCTCAATGGACACCACAGGCTCTTGGTTGGATCACTCTATATCGGGTCATGACCCGTTCTCAAGTGAACAATGCGGACACTTATCATGATGCACGATGTGCGTGTTCTGCGGGCCGCACTGGTGCAGCGACTGTGGGCCGAAAACTTGATGACAGTGGCCGTGCCAGACCACGCAGGAGTGGTCCACGTCACACATACAAATTTCTTGCGCATTTTAGTACACCACACCAGCTACACCTCCTCCAGATCAGGTGTAAATTTTGCTACACCATTATAGCTACACTGGTTGAATGAAATGCTCACTATCAACTATTCTGATATAATATCCGTTTGAATGAAACCATTTGGTAGAGCTTTCCTTGCTGTTGTAGCTACACCAGTTGAATGAAACAAAGCTATTCAATCCACCTTTAAAGATATGTGTAGCTATTGGTGAGATATTTTATGAAGGAAAAAAGGGAAACATCAAGGATTAACAAAATGTGGAAATAATATACTTTGTGTCAATGGATTAAAAAAAATTTTGCTGCTATTAAAGAAGCTTAGTAGGAAAGGGTTTACTACAAATTTTGGACCAAACAGATTCTCAATAAGAAAAGGAGACAAAATCACTTTTTCAGGAGTTTCCAAAGGACTTCGTGAACTTAAACTAAATATGACTAAAAATTGTAAAAAGACTTTAACATTGTGGCACAAAAGGTTAGATTGTGCCGGAATTGAACACGTGGTGGGAAAACCTACATAAACCCTTACTCAAAATGCAGAAGAATGTGTGGCATGCTTTGAAGGCAAGATGACACGGAAACGTTTTCGTAGGGCCAGGCAAAGAGCATGCAGCCCTCTGGAACTAATACATATGTATGTATGTGGTCTTATTTAATCTGAACAGAAGATGGCATGAGATATTTTATTACTTTCATCGACGAATTTTCTCATTATGCTGAAGTTCATTGATGAAAACAATAGTGATGCTGTTGATATATTTAAGAAGTTTGTAGTGACTGGCTGTTGTGGTCTCAGGAGGGGGGAGAAGTGGGGCTAGGTTTGCAGTACAGGTACGAGGTGACATAAGTAAAGTTGTGAAGTTCTTCCAATGCCTACCTACGAGGGTGTAGGCCCCCTCATACGCCTCTGATTATCACATGAGACTGTTAAGTGGCCATCTCACACACCAAAAATACTATAAAGTCATGATCGGGGGTGAAGTGCACCAGTGGGTAGATGAGTTAAGTTATGTTATGCAGCCATTAGACGGCCGATAGTGAAATAAAATGAAGAGGTCACATGTACTAATTTTTACTCACTATTTATGCCCACCTGAGAGGCATTTACACTGGTCCAGCATTTAGGAGGTCCTGGCAGCAGATGCAGAACAAAGAAGCACGTGGCCAATGGAAATAATTAGAGTGAATTTAATCCCCAGCGTGTTTCGAACTGACAACGGAACTGCCCCCAGTCTAAGCAAAATGAATTAATTTAGCTAAGTTCCAGAAGAAGTAAATTACTATTGATACCCTAAAGACCGGAACAAAATGTCTAAGGGCCCGAGGGTACGCTGCGCATGTCCACTCTTTCAAGCACATGCAGAACCAACTGGTCATGCATGGCGGGGCTGCTAGGAACCCCTGCGCGAAAGCAAGCCAAGTCCATCAAAATATACACTAACACATTTACTGGGAAAACAATTACTTACAAAAACTTTTACATGGCACTGCAATACAAGAACACTTTACATATTTAATTTGTGTAAGCAAATTGAGCATAAAAAGAAATTTAATTGGTAATAAATTTGGTACGCAACATAATTTAAATATGTCATGTTACTGTATCTCCCAGTCTGTTGCGTGTATATTAGGTTTGTTTGCATTTAAACATTTTAATTTTTATTAATGCAAAAATGACTCACATCCTTATTTATGTAAATTCTAGGCTGGCAGCAGGTGGCTCGCGGTGGACGAATTCACTCTGACCCCAGGAGGGGTATGGGTAGCCATGCTCGATTACATGATTTACAAAGCCCGTGTTTACTGTAGCACATAAGCACGGGATTTGTTTGCATGTTATCAAAGCCCATAATTTAAAGAACATTTTACACACACGCTACATGCACAACACAGGCATGGGGATGTAAACAGGAAATGGTGGGGGCACACAAGGGGTTTTGTAAACACTGTAACCCCTGTGCACCCTTACTGCATTTATTTCCCTGGCGGTATTCTTACTGGGGACGTCTCTTGGCAGTATTGGTCGGCCCGAATTATCATGCCCCCCAAAAGATCTCTCTTGAGGGGATGAAAGCGGAACTGTCACCTGACTCCGGCAGTACCAGGTAGTATCAGAGGGGTGGTGCACTGCTGTGTACGTCGACGTAGGAGTCATGGAGGGGGTGACCACTGCGTTCAGGCTGACTAACTCCAGTAGAGGGCACATCAAAGCTGTGCTCGTGATTCAGGACGAACTGTCTAATGTGGGGAGTAGCGCAGCATGTGTCAGTAGCAAAAACCTCTAATAAATTCGGATGTATAACAAAATGAGAGAACATTTATGGAAGCAAGGAGTATGAGAAGATACAAAATATATGTAATGAAAATGGTATAGTCCCAGAAAGAACACCACTGTATACGCCTGAGTTGAATGGAGTAGCACATAGGTATAACAGTACATTGCTTAATTCAGCGAGATCCTCTATTCTTCATTCCGACATGGGAAAGAAGTTCTGGGGAGAAGTGTTACAGCATTCCATCTATGCAATAAATAGGAGGCCGGCTAGTGCAATTCCTAATGGATATACTCCGGCAGAACTGTCGCATGACACTAAACAAGACCTGACTAGACTTAAACCATTCGGATGTGATGCATATGCCAAACTTCCAAAACAACTTATCTCAGGAAAGTTCGAACCAAGAATTATCAAAGTGAGGATGTTAGGTTATGCACCGACTGATTATAGACTTTGGGATGAGGATAGACACCGAGTAGTCATTAGTAGAGATGTTCCGTTTATGGAAGTTCATTATGAAGAAAAAATTAACTGATTGAAAGACTGTAAAAATGAAAACACCTAACAAAGAAGAGAACAAAAATCTGAATCAGAAGTTATCAAAAAAAAAAATNGAAAGACTGTAAAAATGAAAACACCTAACAAAGAAGAGAACAAAAATCTGAATCAGAAGTTATCAAAAAAAAAAAATAATGAATTGGGTAGTAATAATGAGTCGCGAACTAGACTAGAAAGTAAACCACACTGGTGAGAAANAAAAAAAAAAATAATGAATTGGGTAGTAATAATGAGTCGCGAACTAGACTAGAAAGTAAACCACACTGGTGAGAAAACTATTAGATATATTCAGCTGAGAAATTTGAAGATATTTCCTACACAGATGCATATTCTAATGGCTGAAGCTCAGCAAATAAGAAGAAAAGGAAAATATAATGAAGCATCAAAGTTGGGCAATTGGTAAAGAACGCGGGGAACCTTGGATTAAGAAGTGTGGAAATTTAAAATAAAAGTAGATGAAAACGAGGCAGAGATTAACAAGGCACGACAAGTTTCTCGTAGATGTAAACAAAACAAAAGTACCCTGAGACAATATGGGCTGCACTAGCTAAAGCAGTAAATGAGAAATTGGAAATAGACCAAAGAGATATGACAGAAGCCTATTTGAACAGTATTCTGGAGGAGGATGTATTTATGATGATACCTGAAGGGTTTGAGAATGAGGGAGGTTTATTTCAGTTGAATGTACGCTGCTGATGGGATGCACCGATGCTTCATGGAGTGATGGTGAAGACAGAAGAATTACATCAGGCTATTGTTTCTGGTTGGGTGAATGTATAATTACATGGAGGAGTCGGAGAATACAAAAATTGAAAAATGCTCATTGAATAGATTGACACTGAAATACAAGTTTCAGACATATTAACAAAGAGTCTAAATATGCACAGATTTCTGCGGCTTCAAAATTCTCTTGGCTTTGTGAGCTTGAAGAAAGAGTACAATTGTGAGGGAGTGTTGAAATATGGAATTTCACTTTCTCTATTCACAAGGGAAATTGATATTATAAACAGTTTGTTGTGTATTGTATACTATCTTATGATAGTTTTGTTAAATAAAAGTTTCTTGCGTAGATTGGCAGTATTAATTTCAACAAAAGACATTTTAATTAATGAGTAANAGTTTTGTTAAATAAAAGTTTCTTGCGTAGATTGGCAGTATTAATTTCAACAAAAGACATTTTAATTAATGAGTAATCATTTGTCCAGTGTAAAAAATGTTTATATTCATGTACTCAATCTTCAGGCAGTAAAAATACTTATTCTGAAACAAATTCAAAATTCTATGAAAATTATTGTGACATAAATTTTATTACTTTTTGTTACATGTCTGTCAACAGCCGTTGATGTCATGAAATTTGTAATGTGTTTACAAGGGTAATATGTTACATCACATCCATTTTAATTATTGTCGAGGGNGTTGATGTCATGAAATTTGTAATGTGTTTACAAGGGTAATATGTTACATCACATCCATTTTAATTATTGTCGAGGGAAATTCTGTTTTGGAGGGGTGTTAGCATGTCACAAGTCATCCCTTTTGACTGACTCTAGGCGCTGTCTCCCCACACGACCAAGTAGGTTGTTTTGCTGAAGCGACTAATGATGACATGCGGCCTGCTCACTTAGGCGCGTGGCCAGTGCAGAAATTCTTAGCTTCTGCAGGCAACTGGTGAAAGTGCACAAACACCAGATGGCCTGGCTGTAATGCAGCAGGTGGGCAAATGGGTTCCAGGCAGCCACGGTGCCACATACTTTTGTCGCTGGTCGCATGTTTGTTGCAAGGCACACCCCATTCTGCACCATCATGCTCTGTTGTTCTCTGGATCACTGACCTGGCCTTGGGGCACACTATTGGTTCCATTGTTTGGTTGGATTGGCACGTGGATGGTAAATGACAGTGGTGCAGCACTCGTGCCACTTTAGCCTTGTAAACTGAGTACTGTTGTATATAACACTGCACAAGGATATCCCCAGCATGAGAAATATTCAGTTTCTAGCATTTTTGCTATACGCTTCGCGCACGCACTGGTTATCGGGTAGGCCTCTACCCATCTTGAAAATAAGTCAATTAAAACAAGCACAAACCTCTTCCCTGTAGCAGTACAAGGGTACAGACCCATGAAATCTGGGGCAATTGTCTGAAAGGGTTCAGTTGGCAGCCGTGGTGCTTGTTGTTGAGTGCCGTAATTGTGCTGGCTTTTGAGGCAATTACACAACATGCACACATGCACATATTGTTGGGTATCACGTGAAATGCCCGGTCAATATAAATGTCTTTGCGTGTTGCACTGGGTCTGTAGTGCGCCCGGGTGATCTGCGATTTCGGTGTCATGCACGAACTGTTACACTACATCGCGGACGTCATGTGGTGCGTAAGTAGTCTATTGTTAGTTAGCACTGTTTGCGCGGGGTTCAAGACGGCCATAGATGATGCGCAATCGCGCATTTATCATTTATTGTTACTCCACACTCCCCTTTCCACTTGCATGTTACTGGACACGATTGTTGCACTTGTATTACATGTGCATAAACATTAATGAGAGTAGGGTTTGGGGAAGTAGCTGTCAACTGCGCGCATGTAACGAGTCCTGGCAAGAGCAGGGTGGTCAGGCAGAGAGGGGTGTAGGATGGCCTTCCACCCTTCCTCGTCGTGCACTAGTGTCTCGCCCGGTGACCTTGAGAGTTTGTCAACCAGCTGATTTTCTGACAACTGCAAATGCATTTCGAATTCAAATGACTGCAAAAATGGGGCCCAGCGTGTAAGCTTGCTGCGAAATTCTTTTGTGTTGTGAAGACAGACTAGACACCTTTTATATGTAAATAGTGTAAAACACTGCTACGAACTGCCTGTACCTCTTGATGGACCAAACTACAGCTATACACTCCCGCTCGTTAAAGTCATAATGACATTCTACTGGGCTGAACTTGGCACTACTGTAGTCGAATACACTTGTTGCCATCATCACTTAGCTGGAATAACACTGGATCAAGCCTACTCTCGCTCGTGTATGTTTGCAAGTACAGCTGTCGGCTCGGGTCGTGACGTGAAAGGGCAGGGAAGTCGCGAAAACCTACTTTAGTCTGTTCAAAACTGTTTGAATGTTCCTCGGTTCATTTAAGTTTTTGAAATGGTGAAAGTAGGTTGGTAAGTGGAATAGTGATTATTGCACAATTTTGTATGTATTCACATAAACAGTTCACTAGGCTGAAAAATTTGCTTAACTCTTTACAGGTAATAACTAATTAGACTCAACTGTTCTGGAGTGGGGCAGTTACCATTTTAATCTACAAGTTGGCCCAGAAATTGAATGCATGCTTTGCCTAGGTGACACTTTTTGTTGGCATTAGTTAGATGATTAATCGCAAGGCATTCAATTACGAGTAACAAATGCCACACATGATCTTCACGACTCAGACCAGATTACAACTTCGTCAAGATAAGCCATCGTAAACTTACCTATGTAGCCATCGACTACTTGCACAATCATTGCTTGGAATGTAGCAGGAGCAGTTTTCAAGCCAAAAAGGCATGGTCCTGAACTTTAAGTGGGATCCATCTGGAGTGGTGAATGCTGTTTAAGCTAATCTTCTTGTTTTACTAGTATCTACCAGTAACGACTGCAGAGATCAAGTGAAGTCAGTACTTTGGTGTGGCTAAGCTGTTGAGCGCATCTTTGACATTATTGAATAGTAGTGGAGCATTTTCAGTGATGAGGTTGAGAGCCCTGAGGATGATGTAGACCATCCAGGTTCCGTAATTTTTAAAAGCTATAGATGTAGAGGATTTAAAAACACTGTCAGTAGGTTCAATGATACCTTGTCCAGCATTTCTTGTATTTGTTCCTTGATTATATGGTGTTGATGAGGTTGTAACCATAGGGTGTAATGTACACAGGCTTTGACTGCAATAATGGCAAGTGAAGATACCTGCAAAATGGCACTCGAAGGCGCAGTGAAACTCTTCCCATGTGATGCTGTACTGTGCTATACCACACCACCATTGTCGAGCTTCACCACTAAAATGGTCTCCAATACAGTTCGACCAGTTTTCTTCCTCCACACCATAGTGCTGTAGCTGGCTCATGCACTCATGTAGGATGGTCGAAGTATCTTCATTCGGCAGGCCAGCAAAGCCTGGCCGTGACTGGAAATGGCTGGCATGGATGCCGGTGCCACGGCTGCGAAAACATTTGACTGTGTTGTTGTGGCTTGGGTGGAAATGGTGCCATGCGGTCTCGTGGCAACGAGGAGGAGTGGTGTGGAATGCGCTAATGGAGGGGCGACCAGAGAAGCTCAACTGTGCGTGCACTGGAATGAGCATGGCAGCGATGGTAAGCTGAATAGCTGCATGCAATGTTGACACACGAAATGCTTGTTCCTGGGATCACACCACTCGCTCCGGGTGATGCACTGTCGATGGGCCCGCAGGCGACAGCTGTCACAACACATAAGTTCTGAGTTAATTCCCTGGCAGTGGGTTTGTTAACATCGCTTGAACTGTTTATTGTTGGCAACACTGAAGGTAGCTGGTTAAGCTGTTGCTGAGAAAATAAGAGGTTGACGTGGCAGTACCTGACACCACACACACTGGAAAAAGTTTTCTGTATTGACAGTGGCAAGTAACTGCTGTGTCACACAGTTGATGTGGTACACTCGGCTGCACCAAGTACATGCAAGTTTGGCTTGGCTAACTCAGTTTCACTAATGCACATTGATGCATTTTAAACTGTTCTCAGAAATTTGGTTGGTGTAATTATTTGATTTTTCATAATGCACTTGCAGCTCACTGGGTTACATACATGGTCGATGGGAGACACCGGGCATGAGAGGTCTCACACAAAGTTCACACAAATCGGCAGTTTAGCCCGTGGAAGTACGCACCATTGCCTCGGAACACAGTTCACTGTTTATTCGGTCAATTTCCTCGCAGAGTCGCTTGGCTTCTATGGGGTTGTCACATTCACAGGTTCTAGATTGAAGTTGCATTGATGGAAATGGATCTGGGTCCGATAGTGGGTGCACACAATTCAAGCATATATTTTGCACTACGCCATTGAAGGTATGCCAGCCTATCAACCCACGATCACATCGCGCTTGGCATGGAAACTCCAAGGTTGCACCCAGCTGAACTTCGCCGGGGTCAACATACCACACGGCAAACAGCTGCCTCTCCTGCACCACATGTGGGAAGGGTGACCCCACCAATCAGAGGTAGTAGTGGTGCATCATGCACGCATGCTACCAACTGCCACATCCCTTGTCTCGCCCCGTGCGGAGAGAGAGGAGTGTTGGATGGTACTCCTCAAAGTTGCAGCATTCTGTCCCATTACCGTTGTGGGGCTGGATGATAGCATGTTTGGCAGATGGTCACCATGTCGCTGTTGTGTTTACCTCACTGGTGCGGAGATTTGTTGAACTGATGCTGGAACATGTCCTCTTTGACATGGAAATTGGTAATTTGCTGTGCAGGAATTCTGCTAAGAATTTTGAGATGTTGCCCGAAAAACACAGGGTTTAAACAGGAAATCTTGAAACATAAAAATCACAGTAGCAATAACAATGATAGGCTCACACATTAAGGTTAGACATTAGACTGGTTTTACATGATATAGAAAATTACTGATGTTGGTTAGAAATTTAGCCAAGGATTGGCCACAATGAAGGGCGAGATTTGATGGGCTGTTGTGGTTTCAAGAGCGAGGAGAAGGAAGGTTTGACTCACTGCAACAAGTTTCCAGGTACTCGTAGAGTTGTGAAGGGCGCCAGAGCACGAGAGACTCATGTAGGGGTGATCACCCAGCGACAAGGTGTCATCATTGCAATGATAAAAGTCCTTTTTATGCCTACCTACGAGGGTGTAAGGCCCCTCATACACATCTGAATATCACATGAGACTCTCAGATGGTCGTTTCACATGCCGAAAACACAATAGTTTAGACATAATTAGGTGTGGTGAAGCAGTGGGTAGAATGTCCTTAAGGTCATTCATCAGTTAAGTGGCCAGCAGTAAAATAAAACAATAACTTTCACTCAATTTACTTTACTCAATGATCTCTCCTTCGAAGAAGCGCATACAAGGTTCTAGCGGCTATGTTTCACTAGTAGCCTATACCGTCAAATATGGCATTTGGAAAATGATGAAAATTAAATACATTAAAACCTTGGTGCGATTCGAGTTGGTGGAGTTGTGTGATATTTTAATATTAATATAAACTGAGATATAAGTGCGTCACAGAATGATTGGGATGAGGTTCATGATAGCCTTAAATTTCGTGTAGTGTCTATTGTCTGCTACAGAGACACAATGTATACCAATCAATATTCCAATGCAAGAAATTCTTATAAACATATAAGAACACTTTAATTATTATAATTACACACATTTGCTCTGAACATATAGGAGATGCAAAGTTTACTTACTCCTGCTGAATGCATCATTATGGAATGGTGCTGCCCTTGAAAACGAAAATTTAGGTTTTATGGGGTTTTCCACCTGGAGTTCCATTGCAAATTAGAAGCAAACTGATGGCAAATTCAATTAGAAAAAATTAAAAATGTTCGAATGGGATTCTTCACTAACACAAATACGGAAAATTCCTATACATGTAATAAATCTCAAAAATCTTTATAAGCTTTAAAACAAAGTTACTACAGTTTATCTCAGGGTATTAAAATACTTGTAGTTTTCTGTGTTTACCTTACAAAATATTTTCATTATTACTGTTTCACATTTTCATTATTAATATTCCACACTTTCACATCAATTATTAGTACATAAATGAAAATAATTTCGGGCTTGAAATTTACGAATAGCTTAAAGATATTTGCAATAATGTATACAGTCGAAAATTCGAATTTTTGTTCTAAGCTCCTTGAAAAAGAGATTAAATTTTTTTTTGAGAATATACAAAGCCATAAGAAAACTGATTTCAATAAATTTACATCAGTTACTGGTCAGGAAAATGCACAGCAATTACATTTAAAAAAACTTGAGATCGAAATGATAATAACATAACAAAAAAATAAATAAGTGACATATGTGAAGTTAAATGTAAATATAGATTAAATTAGGGACTGTAAATGTTGGTGGATCCCTAATAATATTTTTTCAAATAATACTTATTCCGATTTAAGAAAAATCATCTAACTAATGACTCAATGCCAAAAATAAGGATGTATATAACAATAACTATCTGTATGAATTACTTATTGCTCCACCTGCGTTGTCAACAATTTTGCTTACTGTGGATAATTTTTGGGTGACCACCTATAGAAAACCATGAAAATTTGTATAAATGTCACAGACATTACTTGAATCAACAATAATATACATATTCATCAACAATCAACACAATCTCGCAAATTAATGGTAACCAACATCATCAAACCTATATGAATAATATAGCATGTTTTTTTTTTTTTTAATAAGAGAGTCGCTGAAACGAAAAGCATAAACATGACATTAAAAAGTAGCAAGAAAAACATTAATTCACACCGATCATGTGATCCTTAGTTATAATTAATCAGTGAACATCGGAAGTTTCCACCAAAATGTAAGTCGTCGTAAGTCGTCGTTTCAGAAGGGAAATAGTAGTAGGACGTCCTCGCTAGATATTGTTGACAGCATTGCTAATGGCGATGTCTGGAACTCACGACCAATCAGGAAGATGGTTGCTGATTCAGGAACTTCAAAGCAACACTTGTTAGAAGCCGGTAGTTCTAGCAGTGATCCATTGTCTCACCAGCATGGTATAAAATGTGGGATAGCCTTTTAAATGCAATATCACTTTTATCAGAAAAATGGTTGTGGTATTAATAAATAACTCCATTTATACATACAATGCCACATGTTCGTGAATACGAAAAACTCAGTTTTCACGTGCAGTGCAAGCATGGTGTAGTGAAGTGGCAAAATAATATGTCTGTTTTTCACTGGATTAAATGTCTCAGGTAATCCTACACTATACACTGATAAACGCACGCTGTATATAACATGTGACCTGAACCACGCATCCACGAATTCCTTGTGCCCACTCTGACTTCCGCAGTCACAACAACTTGACCAGCTACACCGAGACTAACCAACTACATGAGGCCAAGAATGCGTAGTGCGGGTCGACAAGAACGGAACTTGCACCTTCTTGCCGACAAAGAATACGCAACTCAAGAGACCGCCCTACTCGTGTATTACAAGAGGTAACTCTTTTAATAAGTGGGTAGGCGATCCGAAATTGTGTTTACTCCAAAGCCACAGCCTTCGGGCGCACTAGCAATTGGTCGTTGCATCCTCGCAACTCGCGCAGCTAAATACGATGCAACGCACCACCAGGTGACGTTAACTGGCTGGTAGGCCGGAGTTGATGAGATAGGCACCCCGAAGTGTCGTCCAGTGGTGTACAGAATTTTTTACAAACAAATTTAACACAGTCACCACAGGCACGGCTACAGCCAGGGGTGTTTTTCATTGTATAAATGGCAATCAAGCATGGCATTCCACGCCCCTTTGCCCATGTGGACTAGTCCATCGCTTCAGGAGACAGCCTCCTGTCAACGTTGTAGCCAGTGGAATTCAAATGTGTCACCGGAAGTGAGATGCGAACACTTTTATGAGAAAATGTAATAACTTATTTAAGATGTATTTATATAAGAGTAATTTTTTTTTCTAAAATGGAGATTGCCTCTAAAGGCCTCCAGCATTATAACAAATCATTTAGTGTGGTGACATTCCCATCAACTTAACAACTTAAACATTAACATACATTTGTTAATAAACGGGGATGTCACCAATGTGTTAAATTTAATTCATGCAATTTTTCAACATTATAATCACGTCATGTAATGTTTCATCGTTCGGCATTTGATCTCGGTTCTCGTCACTTGTGAGGACAGTGGACATGACTCGTCCAGTTCGTATCCGCATCCGGACAAGACCGGCGGCGTTGGTCGCCCGCTCCGCGAGCCCCCTCGGTACCCGGATATATGCTGTAATCATTTAACTGCGATAGTAATATATTAGTCACCGGAACATTTGTATTAACTTTAATGTACTGAGGGGAAAGCCAACCGCCCTCTCACCAGAGAGTTTAACGCAATAGCGTCTCAATATAAGACCACATGTTTTTCACCGCTTAAGTGCTGGGTCCATTATCATGCATCATTCGCAAATTATTCATCTGTAGCAAGGACAGTGAATAAACCACTCAACGAAGTGAAATCAGTGTCAATTCATTGCAGGGCATCCTTTGTAGTATCACCCGCATTTCGTTAGCATATTTCAGGCGTACGAGGTGGCCGACAGTCTCGCCATCAGATATAAAAAGTGCAACTGTAAGTAAGCGACACCCATCAACAAACTGACAGAGGATTATCAGTGTCCTCATGGGCCTGTCGACCGATCGACTCTCATCATTAGTTCACCATTGCGTTATGGCGCCGGGCAATATAACATCCAACCAGTCCTAGTTAACCTCGACAACGTCACATGCAAGAAACGTGACATTACATTTTGCTAAATATTTTAATACTCAGTGTCTATTGTTGACTTTCCAGTTCATACCATTCACTCGTTTTACCAAGATGTCCGGAGCCCAGAGTTCATAGTCCAGCATCTTTCATAATTTTTTCCTATACCATACAATTTATCTTCAATTCGAATTGCAATCACTGGTTTACAAGTGTTATTATGTGTACATGTGGCTAATGTTCTAAAATTAATTTAGGCAGAACAAAGTCAACCTCACAAACCATGACTTGTAATTATTATTTAACCAAAGTGTAGTTACATATATGACTGTATTAACCTAACACCTTCTATAAGATATACATAGGAATATATAAGTTTTCCACATTTTCCTATTCAACAACGAAAAGACATTTCTTGGAGAAACAACAAACTATTTTACTTATCTGCACTAACAATACTATAAACATATTCAAATAATTCAGCATAGAAATATCACTTGCAGACAACAAAACAATGATACTAGGCAACAACAATATTAATTAAATAATACAGCACTAACCATCACAAACACACTATAATAAATTCAAGCATAAAACATAGCATCTGGAAGCTACATTAGGAAGAAGAAAACAAAGCTCTGCTATTTTACAAAGCTTCAAAACTTAAATTCAAACCAAAATAAAATGAGAGAAAATAAATATAAATCCCCTAAACTCATACACGGGATTTCAAATAGATTAAAATTGTTGCAGGTGAGTGGAGACAAATATTTTTTTTTTCTGAGGACAACATATCGCAGTGTTTAAATGTGTTCACATGATGTTCAGCAATTTAGCACGTGTTCTCAGTCTAGCTGCAGTGCGGGAAGGTACACAAGTAGGCGGATAAGATTATTAGATAAATTATTATAATTGTTGTGGTAGCATGGTTTGTATCTTGTCCCCTTTTTCTCAAACGACCTTTGGTACCATACACTGCAGCATGCCATATTACTTAGCTTGAAGAGCATCTCGTTTACTTAATAGTATGTGACATAGATTTAAATAGGCGGCCATAATAAATCTCAATTTCATTCCATAGAGGCGAGCAACATAATCGCCGTCAAGCAATTTAGAAGCGATATACAAAAAAAAATTCAACAAAACACTGATGTGTCAAAAACACATAGACATTGGCATTACATTAAAGGAGATGACACTTCAGTAACATATTATCATCACAGAAATAATCATGAATGCAGATACACAACAAATAACACTTGACCACTGGCAATACCAATGCGTAATGCTTAACAGCTTTTTCTGATAAATACATGCTCGATTCATCTCTGGAGGTAAAATTACTGTACTTCGCCCTTCAAACAAATGAGTTGCTCTTCAAGCTTAATTGAACCATTTTACTTGCAACACGAGGTACCTTGTAGGGTCGCAGCTCTGGGTCAAATTATATCTCCTTCTTGTGTAGCCAGCAAGTAAAAATTCTCTTTGACCTTGACTTGTTCCACAAATGGACCATCATACAAAAGATGCTACTTTATAGTAACACCTTCCCATAACGGGCTTATAGGATTAGTGCATCTCAATACTAAATCGCCTATTTACAATGTATTTCCTTTTGAAAGCTTTTGCAATTTCTTCTGGGATCCTGCAAATGAGATCAATCTGGCATTTACAAGTCTGAAAATGTCTTCCCTTTCTTTATCTTCGCCATGTCCCCTCATACTAGGCTTTCTGGTACAAAGGGTGATGTAGGGGTATTAATTGTCTCCGAGCACTGACTCGTTTCAATTTGACGGACTTGCACTTTGGTCATTATTTCCCTGCTTAGGTTTTCTTTGCACAAAATTATTTCCTTCGTAGGGTGCAGCTAATGGATTTAGTGGTTCGTTTCTTTAGAAGAAGCCCGATGAATTATTATTATTGTGGTCCCATATTGGCGGCTGGAGGTAAAATATATTGTGGAGTGGAAGTTTGGAAAGGTTTATAAATTGAGGTGCATGGTTTGGGTGGCGATATCTCTGTTCACTACTTACTGGAACTGTGNAAAATATATTGTGGAGTAGAAGTTTGGAAAGGTTTATAAATTGAGGTGCATGGTTTGGGTGGCGATATCTCTGTTCACTACTTATTGGAACTGTGGAGGGTTGCAATTGCTCATAAAAACACCTGATCTGAGGACCCGCGAACAAAATCTGTATTTGCATCATTGCCTTGTTTGTTATCTGACTTAGAATACGGCCAGCACCCTGTACCCCCATTATGCTTCTTCCTACGACCACGATCTCCATTTCCACGATAACCTTGCTTTCTGTTTTTATTGTGTGGTTCCCATGTCAGTGTGTTTACCTCATGCAGTAAAAAATTTGGATCAACTACATCCCCACTCATCTGTAGTGCATTCACGTCCCTTGAACAATGAGGCTGATATAGGAATGTGAGCCATTTCTTGGTGGCCTATCACCTTCCCTAGTGGATTGCAACCGCATGGTTTTATCGAGCTGTTCAAATTTCAGTAAATGGTTGACGAGAACCATGCATCCATGAGCTCCTTGTGCCCACTCTGACTGCCGCAGTCACAACTACACCAGCTACACTGGGCCGCACCAACTATATCAGGCCAAGAGTGTGCAGTGCAGGTCGACAAGAACGGTACTTGCACCTTCTTGTCGACAAGGATTATGCAACTCAAGAGACCGCCCTACTAATGTATTACATGAGATAACTCTTTTTATATATGGGTAGGCGATCCAAAATGGTGTTTATCCCAAAGCCACCCCCATTGGTCGCCGTTGTGTCATCGCAGTTCGCGCAGCTAAATACGACGCAACGCACCACAGGGTGATGTCAACTGGTTTGTAGGCCAAAGCTGAAGTGATAAGTGCCCCAAAGTGTCATCCAGTAGTGTGGAGCATTTTTACAAGCATATTAAACACAGTACACTAGTCAGAGGTGTATTTTATTGTATTAATAGCAATCAAGCATGCCATTCCACACCATTTTGCCCAGGTGGACTCATCCATCCCTTCAGGAGACAGCCACCTGGCAACACTGTAGCCAGTGAAATTCAAATGCGTCATCGGTGGTGAAATGCAAATACTTTTATGAGAAAGTGTAATAACTTATATAATGTGTATTAATGTAAGATTAATAATGTTTTCTAAAAGGGAGATTGCCTTTAAAGGCCTCCATCATTGTAACATAGCATTTAGAGTTGTGAGATGCCCCATCAACTTCACAACTTCACGCATAACAAGCATTTGTTAATAAACAGGGGTGTCACCAATGTGTTTAATTTAAATTATACAATTTTTCACCATTACAATTTGACGTGAACCGCATGTTCACGAGTCCTTTTGCCCACTGACTGCCGCAGTATGCCCACACCAGACGTACCACACCGACAGGCTTGTAGGCACGAGTGCATTTGTGTTTATTATTTATTCAGTTTATTTCGTCAGTGTATTTGTAAATAATGTCTGTGTGTAATTCATTTATAATTTGTTTTGTCATCAGGAGACAATTTGCCCAGCCACAGCCAGAGACATGTGACATTCTACATTTGGCAATGCTGTGGCTGGTGCAATGAAAACATTTAGAATAAGTATTATCATTTTTATTATGTATTTGTGTAATTGTAATTATGTTTTGTTGTGTTAATTTAGTTCATATCATTTTTCATCCCATAATCATCTTTTAGTGTATATTATGTTTCACTGTACCACCGCATGGCGTCGGCGGCGTCTAGGCGGCGGAAGCCGACGCACATTTCCGGCAGTAATCGCCAGGACTTGGACGAGCACAGACGTTAAGCTCTCCCACGCCGCAGAAGCACTAGCAAGGACATCATCTGTCGAATAGTATCCAGTCGCATCCACAACATCATAAATCATTATCATCATATATTTTATTATTTAACTTGCATAGTGTCGGGGGGAGAGCGACGTGATTATTTATTGGAAATCAAAAGTGCATATCGAGCCTCAGGTTATAAGACCACGTGGTCGCTTGTAGTTCCGGGCCATTCAGGCCACGTGCCTTCTGTGTAGTTGAGTGTACATAACAGGGTAATAAATACCTT
>NQII01001866.1:249079-275751 GCA_002778355.1 Clitarchus hookeri
GAAAACATTTAGAATAAGTATTATCATTTTTATTATGTATTTGTGTAATTGTAATTATGTTTTGTTGTGTTAATTTAGTTCATATCATTTTTCATCCCATAAACATCTTTTAGTGTATATTATTTTTCACTGTACCACCGCATGGCGTCGGCGGCGTCTAGGCGGCGGAAGCCGACGCACATTTCCGGCAGTAATCGCCAGGACTTGGACGAGCACAGACGTTAAGCTCTCCCACGCCGCAGAAGCACTAGCAAGGACATCATCTGTCGAATAGTATCCAGTCGCATCCACAACATCATAAATCATTATCATCATATATTTTATTATTTAACTTGCATAGTGTCGGGGGGAGAGCGACGTGATTATTTATTGGAAATCAAAAGTGCATATCGAGCCTCAGGTTATAAGACCACGTGGTCGCTTGTAGTTCCGGGCCATTCAGGCCACGTGCCTTCTGTGTAGTTAAGTGTACATAACAGGGTAATAAATACCTTCACAACCAGCATCACTGTTTCTTCATTTATAATCAAGTACGGTGTGTGAGGTGGCCGACAACCTCGGCAACGTGTGTATGACGGAGTGTTTACCAGAGTCCCTAGGCTGTCGGCCGAACGACCCTACATCTCATCAGCTCACCGCAGAGCTGTGGAGCCGGGCACACACATATTACTTCACAACTCTGGAAACACCACAGATCAAGTTGACTTTATCGTCGTAGCCAAGCTTGGTCACGTCAAATTGTATCACAAAGTGGTCATGTTATGTTACATTATTCGCCGCTTGACTTCGGTTTTGGTCACTTGTGATGCAAACCGAGGCCACTCTGCCAGTTCGTCTCAGCATTCGGACCAGACCGGCAGCGTTGGTCGCCTGCTTCGTGAGACCGCTCGGTACCATCATTTAGGCTGTAAATGCTTCACTGCAATATTAAAGTAATTAACTGGAACATTAATTTTATTTATTTTAAGTACCGAGGGGAGAGCCACCCACCCTCTCGCCATAGAGCTTAACGCTATCGCTTACCAACATATTTCCACATTTATTTCATGCTAAGGTCACCAACAAGCTGTAAGTGCTGGGTCCATTTTTATGTATTATTCACCTGTAGTCAGAACAGTGAATAAACTGCTTTACCAAGTTAATTGTGTCAAATCATTGTAGGGTACTACACCCTTTGTAGCATCACCCACAATTTGATAGTATATTTCAGGCGTACAAGACGGACTACAGTCTCGTCAGGTAGAAATAGCACAACAGTAAGTACATGGCATTATCAACATACTGATGGCGATATCCAGGGCCCCCTGGGCCGACGACAGAACGACCCTCATCATTAACTCTCCACTGGGTTATGGCGCAGGGCTATTCAGCATTCTACCAGCCGTGGGTAACCTCTACTACATCATGGTATCTGAACTCAGTGATGCTACTATAGGAATCGTTTCAGGCTTGAATTTGGTATCTGTATGGTAACTGTGATAATATCATCTCAATAAACTCCTCATCCTCCATGGGAGCTGATAAGTAACGTGTTGTGTCATATATGTCACTTAAATGTTCATCTAGTAACTTACCCTTTCTGAGGTCGAACAGTTCGGCATGGAAACGAGCCCTCATATTACCCTGATATTTGGTATTCCAGGAGTGTGATAAGAATGCCTGACGGAAAGACTGGTAATCTGGAACCCATTATTTTCTAATATCACACCTAAAGTAACCAGCTGATTTAAAACTCGGGCTCAAACAGCGCAAAATTTCAATATCAGAAAGGTTAAACAGACTTGCATGTTCTAGTCTTTTTTAATATGTTACTGGATTTTCATGTGCCATACCTGAGAACTGTGGTATCCCTTCAGACCGCAGCTCATCTGGGAGATGTGTCAATGCTGCAACTGGGTTTAAGGAAGATGGTAAACTTAGATTAGTAACCATATTTGTATGTGGAGGTCCATGTGACTCATTGCATGTCACTTGTGTGGTGGAGGACATAGGCATGACTTGTGTCGTTCTTGTCTCGTACAATGTCTCTTTTCGGGCAGCCAGCTGTAGCACCAGATTATTGATCGAGGCAGCATTGTCGTTAACCTCGCTTCGTAACTGCTCTTGTGTTGTGTGGCGTGATTTTTCCATGCCACTTATATGGTCCTCAACATACCTCTAAAATAAGTTCAGTTGTGTGTCTACTGTGTTTTGCACATCTGTGGTAATACGAGATTCGCTACTTGCTATTTTACCTCTACTTCCTCTTTAAACATATCAATTGCACAGTGCAGTTCACAAGAATTTTTACTCGCGTCGGCTTTCATAAATTCCACCTCAGATTGTATTTGACTAACTTCGGATATGACAGTTTTAAACTTTGTCTACGTCTCTTGTTTTAAGGCAGAAAACTGTATAGACCATGATGTATTTAGATTTTCGGCCTGCCTCGAAATCTCCACTTTCATCTCGCGGCGCAATTCCTCAGTCTGTTTAGCCTGAATTCCTAACTGTTTAGATTGTCGTGCAATATCAAAATTTAATTAATTTGTTTTTGTTTCAATTTGCAATTTGATTCCCATTATTGCATTAATCGACATTTTTGTATCGAATGCCTGTGTTAGAGTTAATATTGGCCATATTATTCGCCTCGTTATTCACTTCCATGGCTGCATTATTTACTATCATGGTATTCTATGCCCCACTTAATTCCCCTGTTTCGCGAACAGAAGAATTTACTTCATTTTCAGAAATGTTAACATTCTCATTTATGGCAGTTTCACATACAGGGAATAATTTATTCACAGTGGTGTTTAACAAATTAGTGTAATCATCTACATCCTGTGAACCACGAAGAAAGTAAGGTTCTCTAACCTTCTTGGTGACGATGTTGTGCTGTTCTGACAAATGTATATAGCATCCCTTAAAATAACAAATGGAAAATATTAGCAAGGCTAAATTTCCTAAAGCCCACTCATTGGTCGCCAAACTNTCTACATCCTGTGAACCACGAAGAAAGTAAGGTTCTCTAACCTTCTTGGTGACGATGTTGTGCTGTTCTGACAAATTTATATAGCATCCCTTAAAATAACAAATGGAAAATATTAGCAAGGCTAAATTTCCTAAAGCCCACTCATTGGTCGCCAAATTTTACTCTGTAATATTTTAATATAAAACTAAACAGAGTTATAAATTTGTGACAGCATGATTGACATGAGGTTCAATATAACATTGAATTTCATGTAGTGTGTAGTCAGGCCTATTGTCTGCTACAGAGACGCAATGTATACCAATCAATATTCCTTAAAGAAAAAGTAAAAACCCGATTTTGACCACACTATAGTAATAACAAGTAAACACAAGGAAACATTATAAACATATAAGAACACTTTAATTATTATAATTAGACACATTTGCTCTGAACATACAGGAAATGCAAATTTTACTTACTCCTGTTGAATGCATCATTATGGAATGGTATGGTACTGTCCTTGAAAACGAAGATGTATGTTTTAAGGGGTTTTCCACCTGGAGTATCATTGCAAATTAGAGACAAATTGATAGCAAATTGAATTAGGACAAATTAAAAAAGTTCGTACGGTAATCTTCACCAACACAAATATGAAAATTGCTTTTACATGTAAATATCTCAAAAATGTTTATAAACAGTTAAGCAAAGTTATGTCAGCTTATCTCAGGGTATTAAAAGACTTGTAGGCTTCTGGATTTTACCTTATAAACAATTTTCATTATTATTGTGCCATAGTTTCAACTTGGGACGTAAATTATTGGTACACGCAAAAAAAAACTATTCACCTGGAAACGGCTTGCTTCTGACAGGCCTTAAATGTAGTACAGCTTCTGACATGTAGTTCAAAATTAATTGTTCTTTCCTTATTCACTTTAATTTAAGGATATATTTCTAGCAAATTGGATGGAGAGGGGTCTCTAATTTCATATAACTCAATGGCGTTTATTTTTGGTTCTATATATTACATATTACTTGACAGAATGCTGTAAATCTGCGACGGTCTTAAACATATTTGCCCTTATTCGATGGAAAACCAAAATACTTTTTTAAAAGGTCTTTTCAATAATATACGTAGCCAAAAATTCGAATTTTTGTTCTAAGTGCCTAGACAAAGAGATTGCACTTTTTAAAAGCATAAACAAAGCCATAATAATTTAGATTTCAATAAATTTATATCAGTTACTTTTCAGGAAAATGCTCAGCAATTACATTAAATACAAACTTGAAATCACAATGATAATAACATAACCAAAAATAAACACTTACAGATGTGATGCTAAATGTAAATACAGATTAAATTATTGAATGCAAATGTAGGTAAATCCCTAGTAAAATATTTTTAAATAATAATTATTATGATTTAAGAAAAATCGTTTAACTAATAACTAGGTATGCCAAACATGAGGGTGTAAGTAACATTACATTAACTGTATAAATTATAGTGGAGAGTGGCAGGGCCCCAGAGCTATGAAACGAAACAATTAAGTACCAGACAAAAACCATACTATTGATACATTAAAGATTTTTAAAAAAATTTGGAGTGCCAGGGGGCACGCGACATTCGTCCACTCGTTAAGCGCTCGGAACCCATTTTACTAGCCCATGTAAATACAATGGCACTTTGATTAAGGAAATAAACATTTACAAATACACACACTACATACACTGCACTAGAAAACATAATTACTTTAATTCATTGATTTGTAATAGCAAATTAAACAGGAAAAGAAAATGCATTTGTAGCACAATGTGAAAGCAATGTAATGTTGGTTAGCCTCGGAGCTGTCTCTCCCAGTCTGTTGCATTTATAGCTGGTTTGTTTACATATTACACAATTTCAATCATTTATACAAAAATCATTTGCATCCTTATTTTCACGTAATATAGGGTGGCAACAGATGGCTTGTGGTGTACGAGTCCACTCTGACCCCAGGAGGGGTAGCCATACTCGATGGTGTGTTAAACAAGATACGTTTATTTTAAAGCAAACATAAACATCGTTTCGGTATTTCCTGCTTAAAACCCATATTTTTTCCTGTTTGTTAACTCACACACACTTCACGCACAACACATGCACAGGTCTAGGAATGAAGGGGGACACACAAGTAGGGATGAACTTAACCGATATTTTCAAGTATTTCTGCAGGCATCCTGATGCCGCTAACCACCGCTACCAGGTGTGGCCACGCCCCCAGTTTGGGCCACCCTGCTGCCAGATGACATAGACACCTGCTGCATACAGAATCGAAAAGGCTTCCGAAAGGGAAAGGAGGTGTTTGACACTACATCCATGGATTCCACTACAGCACTTGTTGACCTTCGCTCGCCATCTACCGGCCCAGGTAAGGACTATCCTCGCTTCACACTGGCTGTCCGCAGCATGATTGAAAGCCGTGTGGGCAAAAAATACTTCTCGAATCAATGTAAAGACTAACAGCGCCACTGGGCATAGTAACCCCAGAAGGCATAATTAAGCAACGTAACCAATATGCTACAATTACCTGCAATAATTCAAACACTTTCACAATTAAATGTAACAACTTTCCTTAGTTTTGGAAAATATGATGTGGTTTCTTAGATCTTACAACCATGTGGTCGGTACTTCACTCATGCACTGCTTTCTTTTCAGGTGGTGGAAATACTTCATCAGAAACAAATTGCTTTTTTGTGTAGAAATTGTTATATATTTTCTATAATTTTTCTTAACACATCTACATTAATCATCATGTCTAACACAATGAAAGTGTAATGTTTCACGAAGGGTTATGTATTCATATTTCACTCATTTTTATTTTATCCAGGGGGGTTATATTTTTGATGGAGGGTGGCAGCCATATTACCACCACTGCGCCAACCCCTCCTCAGTCTATCGAGAGTGGGCATCAGGACAGGGACGTGTTGAAATGTTTCGGGTCTGACATATGAAGTTAATATCCAGAGGCCACCAGCCAACCGGTTAAGCGAATCCGCTCGGGTAATACGAGACTCTTGACGGAGACTGCGATCGAAAAGACCAGGCTAATGAACGCTGTGTCCCATTTCTTGATTGAATCGCACGTAATGACTGACGTCGTCGGCTAAGTTGACATCAGATCATACACACAATCCCAGACGGGAGTATTGTGGCTCCCCAGCACGCTGTTCCAATGCACAGACATAAAACACTTGAATACACAAAATACACATTGATTTGCTTGACGTAGACAATGTGGCATGTAGTTTATGGTTGTGAAGGCCCATCACCCTTAAGCTTCCAGTGCCATGAAGCGGGAATAAAGTACACATAAACTTGGTTTCAGAACACTAGTTATATTAAGGAAATCCAATAAGATGAGACATAAAGTCAAGTGGGTGTGCGGCATGTGCCCTCGCACTGGCCAAAGCTATCCTGAACAAAGGTGTCACACAGATCCTGAACAAAATTAAAGTTCAGTTATGCCGGAGGGGTGTAAGTCCACTCTGGAATGGTGGCGAACTCGGGGGTACACGAAGTATAAGAGAAAAATGTTCCGGTAAATTAAAGTCTATAAATGTGAAATGTTTGGGGCGGAAAAGTTTCTTCACCGCCGAGTCGCATCATGTGACCTGCCCTGATGCCCACTCTCGCTAGACTGACGAGGGCCCGGCAAGGCGGTGGTAACAAATTCCTTCAAAATAAAATGAAAATGTATGATGTGAGAATTCGTTGCACAGATGAACGTTACATTTACATTTAATTTATCTCTGACGACATTTAGGTATTAACACTGGATAAATATTATGTGATACTGGTTTTTGTAATGATATGAAGTTTCTTTTGAAAAAATCTTTTCATGACCTGCAATAAAAATACATACATAAAACCCTTTTACACTATAAGGCAAGTGCTTAATATTAATTAAAATGTATTTTTAATTAATAAACCATTTTACAAAAAATTGCAAGGAAATTAATTGCGAATTGGTTTGGGCTCGGTATTCTACTGTCAGAGTCAAAACACTTTCTTAACATTAAATATTTATGGCATTTAAATGAAAGTTCGCTCATAGCAGGAGTGTCTGTTTATTACTAGATGTATGATTAACTAATTTGTTTTGAAAAAAGTTATGTGATTGCTTTTATCTCATTGATCATGTGGTTGGCACTTTGCACATGCACTGCGGCAGAGTTTGTTTAGGAAACGTTTCTCATCGATTTTTTGGAGCATCATAATCATTGGTGTTAATTATCACATTATGGCTAAACCATTTAATTGTGTTGGGCGATAGTTACGCCTAGTGCACTGTTAGTCTTTGCAGTGATTCATGTGGTATGACTTGAGCGTGTGGCCTCAAGTCAGGCTACATGCAGCCGGCGTTTGGATCAGATGGTTCCCTACCTGCTCCAGAAGATGGTGTGCGAGGGTCGACAAGGGCCCTGGGGAAAGCCACGGATGGCGTCAGCATCAATCGGCTCGGGGTTGAAGCAACTTTTACACAAGTAATGTACAGTCCCTAGACTTTATTTTCGTAGCAGATCATTTTCTTTTAATTCGTGCACCTCCAGTTCACCTCTCTTCCGGAGTAGACTCAAGCCCCTCCGGCATTACTTAACTTTGAACATTTTTGATAAGCACCTGCGAGACACCTTTGTCTACCGCAGCATAGGCCAGAGCAGGGCCTCGTTCTGCACTCCTGCTTTAGCGATTGTACTGCCTCATTTAGTTTTCTACAATACAACTCATGTTCTGAAACAAAGTGTGTGTACTTTTTTCCTGCTACACAGGGAACGTAAGAGTGGTGAACCCTCTTAACCATCCACCACCTGCCTCTTATTTACATAATTTAAGTCAGTGTATTTTCTGTTTGAAGTGTTATATGTTTGGGCATTGGAACAGCATGCTGGGTAGCAACATTACCCCAGTCCAGTTAAGTGTGTGTTTGTTCAAGCATCTGACTAGTCTCAACTATGTCAGTCATCATATGTGACATAATAAGACATGGGTCACAGGGTTCTGTAGCCAGGGCCTTTTTGGCCATGATCCACCTCAACAGCCTCGTGTTAACCCGAGCAGATTCCTATACTGGTTAGCTGGCGCCCTCCGGACATTTAAATTTTACCTGTCGTACCCTGTGTCCTCCCTGAACTGTGTCAGTGCACTGGTGTCACATTTGTACCCCATTTTCCAGTTGTGTATGTATGTAAATGGAACAGATACAATTTTCATTAAAAAAAATTAAATTGTGTACAATATTCCTTTTTATATTGTGTTAGAACCTGATTAAGGTATGGGACAGGGGTTTGCCAGATAGAGGAGATATTTTTCCCCAGGGTGCTAGTTTGGAGAGCACGAGGATGGAGTGCACGTGGTTGATGATCCTTGGATGTGGCCTCCTTTTATGATCCAGCATCGGAAGTTCAGCTATAATCTTATGTGCCTGGGCTAGTGAGGGGTGTTGCAACCTCTCTCAATGCATACTTACTCCTGTATTGAGGTTGTTGTAGGCCACCTGGGTGACTGTAGACTCATACAGCAAAAATGGCACGATGCCTACATGTAAGTTACATGAAAAAGTACCCCTCAGGAGTGTGCAAGCTCCTGAGTTGTGGGGTAGCACACACTCCGGGCTACAAAATGACAATGTTCTGGTACAAAATTATAGCTATTGATATACTAAATGGTTCGTAGGAAGTTGGTGAAGACCCAGAGAGGCAGTACACGATATCCACCCCTCTTGGTTACTAGACTGCAACTAGCATCATGGCGCACACACCAGTAGCTTTGCACGATATGCATGTGCGAAAGTATGGCAGATTTGTAAAAATGCACTTCAAAATTTACAAACAACTTACATCTAATGATGGGGATGATAACGTGTCAACACTTGCTAAATGATGTAATGGATGAGCACATTCAAAAATGGCACAACATTTTTAAATATTGTGGACACACGATGAACAATTAATCTGCAACATCTGGTTAAATAATGTTTACTTCACATTTCGCGAAATACCTTACACACGAATAACAACAATAAAATACAACTCTGATACCATAGACAACTAATTGAGGAAGCCCCCTCTTGTACAAGCTCTTGTATGCTTTTACCAAACGATACATCGATCGGTCCAAATGGCATATGATACTACAATATAAACAAGTAAATATACTGTAGCACTTATTGCCTAACGTACATCTGCTATGTTATTCCTTATTTATTACAGCATTGCAAATAAATTAATGATATGTCATTTTGGGCAACTTGGTGAATGAAATGTTTCCCTGAAATTTATTACATTTTTATGACAATACACAACACTAAAAATAGTAGACAAAATACTCTGCAGCCCTTTTAATATCTTTGTAGACGTGTTACGTCATGTCTTGTGTTTATTTGGAAACACACAGGCTATGTTAACAAAAATATGCTTGTTGCAATTTATGCTTTATGTAACTGTGTTACGTAGCATGTGAGGCTTTTAAGAACCATGAAGCACTGTGAAAAATTTCTCAGGCCTCAACTGATTCTGGGGCATTTATAATGTGGCACTATTCACTGTTTTCGGATTTTTATTTACCACTTTACACAGCATGTTATTTCATACACTGCACTCGAGCGACACAATTGTGAAATACTGATGCTCTGATAGTCAGGTTGCCATTCCACAGGACGACCGGTCGCAGGAAAGATTGACGTGGGACACTTCATGTTGTTTAATGTTCTTTCTTAAAACTGGATTTAGCAAAGCTTTGATTTACAGTTTACTTTATTTCCTATGTAGTTTCCTTAGGAGAAAGGAGTAAAGTACAAAGTTCCTTTAGATGACAGCTATATTTATTTCACACATAAATTCATAACGGTTTCCATTGAAATAAGTTTGCTTGTAAACAGTCAATGCCAAACACAGTTGTATTTTATCGGTTTGCTCTTATAAACACCATTGGAGGGCATTAATAATAGTTACGAATTAAATTTAATACTTTAAATGTTGGTTGGGCCAATTATACATCACAATTCGAGCCAAACACGAACTTTTACACACAAATAAAGAGAATTTTCTCGTTTTACAGCTGTTTAAAAGTGACCACTTTGGAACACCAATGTTCTTTGCTGCGGAAATTTGCCCTATGCGAAATTCTCCCACAAGAAATCTTGTTTTGCTCTCAATTTGAGTACAATAAACCTTACTTTGACTAAAGTCCCTGTCACACTGTCCATTTTCCCCCTCCAACTATATTTGACAATAAAACTTGCAAGACAAAATACAGCCATCCAATTTTTCCTTCCAACAAATTTGAACAAACAATCTTGAATGTGTTTGAAAATGTGTCACACTGTCAATGTTATTACTGGGATAATCTAATTTGAACTATTATTGAAAAAATTTTATAATAGGGAGATTTTGCTTTCGTTACAGGAACAAACGTAAAGGGTGTTGTAATTTATTTTCACTTCTTTATTAAATTCAAATTTTATTTCTCAGAGATGTTTCTTCCATAGGGAAAGTTAAGGCCACTGAGTTCATAATATTATGTGCAATATTCACTTAAAATAGCATTCATGCCCAGACAGTTTCTACATAAATTAATTATTTTCATAAGCTACTTTTTTTCCTGCAAATGTTCGTTATTTTAAAGTTTCTGACGTAAATTTTGTTCGTGCGCGATTCTAATTGGCCGAGACCGTCAAGTCAAACATCAAAGAAATTTTAGAAGCATTCCAATTTTAAAATATGAAACTGAATGCAAAAAACTTTCCGAGACATATATGGTGGCGTATGATGTTTCCATGACGCCATAACTGTCCAACTTTATTTGACCAATCTTATTTGAGGCAGTTGACGGATAAATTTGATAGTGTGACAGGGGCTTTAAGTCACTTCTACTCAGGTTGGAAAAATCAATATAAAAGTTTGGTAAAGGGAAAATTTTCGCCCATTGTTATTCTCTATTTTCAAGCCAAAAAATAGGATAATAGTAATAATCATAAATCAAATATAAAATAACTTCGTAACTACTTAGAGCTCTCTTTTTATAATTTACGTAGCTAAATTTTTTATTATAATTTACCTCTTGGAATACTGCCCACCTACGCATTGAAATTTTCCCTTTATCAATCTCTCCCAAAATATCTCGATTTGTTCATAACCGATAAGAATTAATCCTACTTGGAGACAATAGATTGCGCTTGATGCGTTGAAGCTGATCGATACGTTGATACTTTGTGCTGCTACCTGTTATGTGCTCTTTGCTTATCTGTTGAAAATAGATCTTTGTTCGTTGAGTATGGTGCTGCGATCTGTCTAATTTCGTGAGAACTAATGTTTTTTTTTTTTTCATTATGCCAGTATGCCATGATATTATTTTCCGTTAATGCTCGAGAGGAAGCTTCCATGAGACTTGAGGTTGCTTGCAAGCAGTAATGGAGGGTTCTTTAGAATAACTTATCCAGTTATACTTGTTGCCGCACAAGTCAATACGTGTGCATTTTTTTAAAATGATTTTACTCCTGCAGCTGTTGTTCAGGAACAATCTTCATTCACTCACGATTTCAGCATTATGCGTTTGATGCACAGATCCAAATCGTTTAGTTCTTATAGCATAAATGTTTAACATAATTTTAATACAATGCTGTTTTAGAATCAGTAAACATTTTCGTGATTTTTTTTTCTTTGCTCTTTATCAACACAACATTAACAAAATGACTCCTCCACCCTGTCTCTGCTTGGCTAAAATTTCAACCTTGTAGGAAACCTTGCATCGAAAATTGCACCGACTAATTACGAATACGTCCAATCGGCTAAATCTTCCATAGAACCATCCATACAAGCGGTCATGCAAGCTTGCATGGAACCTTCCATCGTGGCATACACGTCAGTCACGTATGCCGAAGCCAAGCCGTTAAATGCTTTTAAAAAAACGCCTCTGGTATGTTGAGGCACACGGCATTGCTATTTGGAGAACGGCTGTTATAATTATAACCATAATACATGAACAATTTTTTTTGTTTGCTTCTCAAGAGATAATACTTACAAAATATATGTATAACGGCACTTTATATCGCAAGTTTGTTAATAACCCAGAAAATCAATTGTATGAAATAGCCTGTATATTTTCACTGCAAAGCACTGATATGCGTATTTGGATGTCGTTTTTCAGGAGCTTCCTGACGGGAATGGGGCAAGTCCTTGTATCCACGTAGCTGACATGATGGCTGGCGGTGCTGCGCAGATTGACGGGACCATTTCAAAAGGTAGAATGAATCACAATGTTTGTACTATCACCTTATACGGTAGATTAAAAATTTTACATATATACAATATTGCACAGTTTTGTAAACTTTAAATTAAAAACGAATTGCATTAGTGTTCTGGATATATCTAAAATTAAAATGTATAATTTTATATTAAATGGATATTTGTCAGAAGTTCCTCTGGTAGCTCAGTTGGTAGAGCGGTGGACTGTAGAAATTTGATACGTTGAAATCCATAGGTNTGCGCAGATTGACGGGACCATTTCAAAAGGTAGAATGAATCACAATGTTTGTACTATCACCTTATACGGTAGATTTAAAATTTTACATATATACAATATTGCACAGTTTTGTAAACTTTAAATTAAAAACGAATTGCATTAGTGTTCTGGATATATCTAAAATTAAAATGTATAATTTTATATTAAATGGATACTTGTCAGAAGTTCCTCTGGTAGCTCAGTTGGTAGAGCGGTGGACTGTAGAAATTTGATACGTTGAAATCCATAGGTCGCTGGTTCAAATCCGGCCCGGAGGATACCGAATTTTTTTTCCCGTGCTGTATTTGCTTGAAATAAATTAAGCGTATGTTAACTTAAGAAAGAACTTTACTTAATTGCTTTAGTTTTCATTCTGTTTTGGTTTTCACTTTCGTATTTTCATTTCGGTTACAACTGCTGTCAGCGTGACCGAAATATTAAAGAAAAGCTCTAAAATTAAGAGCCTAAGTACTCTGTAAACTCAGAACGTATAACCGTTCACTTCTAATTGTTTTGGAATTACTAAAGAATGCCATGATACATTACCAAATAATGGTCTCAAATGCGGCAAATAAAACACATTTATAATTTTCTTTTTGTGTATGACAACTTACAAAAATCCTCTCCCTTTGGACGAATAATTCTTCCTGGTCTGAATAATGAGCAGCTAAGGTGATTTTACATATGTGCGTCAGACATGTGATAGTGCACTTCATCAAGTATTTGAGCTATCTCTATCCCTCTCTTTTCTCTATCTTTCCCTCCCTTACACTCTCTGTATCTATCTCTCAAAATTTCGCACTGCTAGTAGAAGCAGGAAAATTATACATGTTTTCAATTTTAGCATATTTCATATTACTACAGGAAAAAATAATTGTTTTTGAATTTTTAATTTAAAACTGGAATTGAGATTTTAATTTTTGAATACCTATTGTAATATGTTTAAATGTGATTGCGGGACGGTTACAAATCCAAAGTTGGCAAAAGTGCCGACCGGTGACATGTGGTAGCGTGTTTGTTTGTGCTGAACTAAGTGTTAATTTTTGTTCCTGCGAAAAATACTTAAAGTTACCACATCAAGTTTGTTAACTTTTTATTTTTGAACCTATCTAGGCAAGTTACGATGTTGTGATAAATCTGTTTTCACTGCAGGAATAAATATACTGTGTGTCGTGACGACTGTTGCATGTGAAAGAGTATTGTTGCCTTTATGTTACGCTGGGCCAATGTGTGTGTGTGTGTGTGTGTGTGTGTGTGTGTGTGAGTGTGTGAGTGATTGTAAACATTAGGCGTGCGAAATTTATACGTTTTAACCGTGAACTGTTTTTATGACTAAATAGGCTATTTGAAAGGCACGTCTGTTTATTTATCACAACTTTGTAACTTTGCCTTAGGTGGTTGAAACACAAATGTGTAACGTGCTTACGTTTCTGTGATTTAAATGTTTGTCACAATCCCAACAAAATACTAAGCCCTGCCAGAAAATTTTTCATAGATGATTAAATAAACCCAGTAAAAACTAAGTGCCTATGCAAATAGACATGAGCGGAATAAAAAGTTACGATTGGCTTATTTGTGTGCATGTTCGCCATCACTATCTTTTAAGTTTGTCGCTGCTACGTACAAAAAATAAGCGACACGAGTTGCGTGCTTGAATTTGCTGTCTTTTTGTAGGACTAGTTGCTTCTTCGTTTTTATATTTATTCCAACTGAGGCCGTCCTTTTAACGAAATAGCNCTGTCTTTTTGTAGGACTAGTTGCTTCTTCGTTTTTATATTTATTCCAACTGAGGCCGTCCTTTTAACGAAATAGCCAACACTTATCAATAACAAGAGGTTAAATACTATAGTTATTTCCGTCGCAGTTGTAACGGGGTTAAATTCAGTCCCTGCAAAATATTAACGTGTGTTGCGTGTAATGTGTTAACAATGTAAAATAATAACCGTAAGAACTATTGTCAGTCCAAACATTGTTAAAAAGTCATAAATCTGACCTAAATATTGTTATAGGCCTAAATTGTGAACATTCGTACGAAATGGTTTTTAAAATATGACAGAATTCTTTGATCAGCTGAAAACCGGTAAACAAAGCATTTGACAGTAAAAACGTAGAATTCACATGGCAGTGTTTGTGTTTACATATAGCGGAAGGATACGTAATCGGTAACCAAAATCTGTTTATTTATTTTATTGCGTTGAGACTGAACTTCTTGTTTTCCTCTCAGCTACTTTGTATGTTCTGCACATTTGTATTTTTGATTGGTAATGCGGATCATTATACACATTATTGTGCTATTGTAAATCCATGTTATTGTGCTATTGGTTATTTTTTATTTCTTTAAACATTCCCTTGTCTCTAGTCCTGCTCAAGATATGTACATAATTGGAAACCCGAGATTATTTTTAGAGTTTAATCTATTTGAGCTATCATATTTCTGTATTTAAGTATATTTCTTACTCATTATGTTTACGCATGTGCACATTATGTTATACCTGGTTAAGTGTAAGAGAAGGCATTGAAGCCTGAACTTCGCCATTATAAATAAAGTCAAATTAAATAAATAAAAAAAATTAATAAATAAAGATATCGCGAGCTCGATGAGCAAAATGCAACCAGAAATTACTGGATGGGTTTAACTTATGCAATAAAAACACTTCCGGGATGAACACAATTAATCTTAAAGATATATGACATCACGATAATGCACACACAAATTTACACACATACATACGTATAGCACAGGAATGTCCCAAAATCAGCTCTCAGCAGACTTTAGTAATGTACTTGAAAATACTTACATGTCTTGGTCAACTGATAAAACTAGTAATATTAATGTATCAAGAAGTTTGAAATAAATAGTTGCTGTGGAAGCAAAGACTTGTTCAATTAATATGTGGCCAAGTGATTCAGACACCGATAATGAGATGTTAGCGAAGAGACGTAGAGTATACACACCAAGGGTGGGCTATCACACGTGTAAGACACGTTTAATTTTAACGAGAGATTTCGGCTCAGTGCACCTAATTTTGAAGAATTGTTAGAAATTGTGGGGCCCACACTTGGAGAGGATTACAAACAGAAGCCATGCTCATCCACGGAAGCTTCAGCTGCAAGTTGCTCTTCATTGGCTGGGAACTGGACGCCAACATCACTCCGTGGCCGACATGGCATATCAAAAACAAGTGTTTGCAGAGCTGTACATTACGTTGTAGGTGCTGTCATCGATGAACTGTACCGACAGTTAGTTAAACGGCCAGGAAATGTTTAAGACGTTGTTAAAAAAATTCCATAGGATAGGTTGGAATGCCGATGGTTTGTGGGTGAGTGGATGGCACCTTGAATTAACATCGATGCGCCCAAAGAATATGAACCAACATTTGCCGATAGGCATGGAAACCACTCAATAAATTGCATGGTCGTGTGTGGTCCTGATTTGAAATTTTACTACTCAGATGCAAATTGGCCAGGCAGCGTTCACGATGCACGTGTTCTTAGAACAAACAGTTTACATGCCAGAATGGAAGATTGGTGGGGGCCAGTAACAGATGGCATTCTTCTAGGTGACAGTGGGTATGGTTTGAAGAAGTGGCTTACACCTCCAATTTTACAAAATCCTGAAGATGTCATCGATGCCCGTTTTCTGAGAGTTCACAAAGTGACTCGTAGAGTAATTAAAAATGCAGTAGGTATACGAAAGGAAGAATTCCCATGCCTTAATCTCCTTCGGGATGAGCCGGCCTTCTGCTTGTCAAATATTCAACTGTTGCGTAACACTTTGCAACTTCGCCCGCCAGGATGGCATGGTGCCCGGCGTTTACAAGACATGGTTGTTGACGGTAACAATGATACTGTACAGCTTCACAGAGACAATCAAAATGAAGAAGCACTAGATCGATTTAGAAGAATTATTAATTACTTTAGAAATTAACTAGGTACGTTTTCAAGATATATATTTCACGTGAAAGACTTAAGAAACATTAATGGCACGTAAGAACACAAAATCATGTGTGACATTCTGTTAAATGTAAAAAAAACTTCACATTTCAATTTACATAACATTTTCTTTAACATACATATCAAATGTCACATATATTGTGTGTACCGGATCGCCATTTACATCAGTATTTGGGTTAACATAAATGCATTCAGGGTCATTGTTTATTGCAACATTTCCTTCGCCGTGGTGCTGTAGTCGCATTGCCCTCTCCTTTTCCAGAATTCCAAGTATAAGATTGCGGTTATTCAATTCTAAGAATTCAACCTGCAATTCCAGCTTTCTTTTCTTGAGGCTCTCTATGGTACCAATGTTACACTGTACCGTCTTTTTGGCTTCAATTTTTTTTACCTGTAAAGAAATGTAATTTTTATGGATACCAACAGAGTTTGCTACAATACACGACACACAGGTAACATAAGAGTAATCTTCCTTGCCTTACTTTGATACAGAGGAAAGTTACTCTAATTATTATTACACTTACTTGGAGAAGGACTATCATCTATATTTGCCGTATTTTGTTGGGCCATTTCTAGAATTGTAGAGTTATTGCACGTCAGCATGGTATGCGACTCTGAGAGGGAATTGCAAAGTGGTAGTTGTGTGGTCGATGTAGTAAGTGAAGTATCTTCACTCTCATTTACATTACCAAATGAATCCATTTGACTCAAGCCCCTTACAACTGGAGAATCCGTTCCCAAAATGTCGAGAATTATTTTGTCCACAGCACTTAATTTGCTAATGTTGCCACCCCCAGTTCCAATTTCCTTTGTATTGTCGACTTTTGCCTAAAAAAAGAAGTAATTATTGCAGACCTTTAGCTGTTAAATAGGGAGGCTCACAAAAAATATACTACATTATATTGCAGCTTGAAAGCCCATTTATAAATTTGCCTTTTCACAGGTAAAGGCAATTTATATAAATATTGTATCTGTCTAGCTGTCCTATCCACTTATATATGTGGCATTCAGAAGAGAAACATCCAGACACCTTCAGTCTACATTCTTTAATGATTATCAGAAGAAGGCGCAAGAGATCGCATGCAGTTGATTTGAGGTTAGGTACTAATCACACTTCCACAACCTTTCCGAATAGGTTTGAAATATTTTCTACTGCTCTAATACAAAACATGTTATGGCATGAATTATGTAACTCAACTTACCACAGTTGTTTTCTTTAAGTTTGGCCAAAATGTATCTCTCCATACCCATATTCTTTATTTACAGGTACAAGGCCCAAAGCTTGGCACATATTGGATATTTTCTTCCATTCCGCAACTTTGTCACATTTCGTCAGTTTGCCGGAAAACTTGTCGAATAAAGTGTATTTTGAATCTCTGATCATGCTTAAAACGGTGATTTTGTTTTCTATTGGCGCCATATTAACGTCTAGGTAATTTTTCACTACTTCTTTTATGCAAGCATTACCTTTAAATGTTTTTTTATTTGGGTATACACATGTAAACAAACAGACTGATTAGTATATATTATTTTACTAGTAACAAGTGTGGCTTTGAGAAACGAAAGATATTAGAACTTGTAAAAATAGATTTGTAAACTTGTAAGTAGTGGACTTGTAAACTTGTAGTTTTGAGAAATACGGTCCCGGAGCTTCTTTCCTTCCGCGTTTGAGGTCGAGAGGCGCAGGAGCGATAAGGGCGACACAGCCACTCGCATCAAGTGCGCTATCGCCTCTAAGCGCAAGGCTATGAACTGGCGTGCAGTATTCTAGTCGCTCTGCGTGTGCCTATGGGACTTTCAGCGGTGATCCTATTGTTTTATTGGTGGAAAGTCCGTAGGAAGGTTCAATGAAGGGCCATTGAGTAGTTTAGTATGTATCTGACGCGTATATTATGAGATGCAGCGCTTTGGAAAAGCCGTTTTTAGCTATTTTGGAGTACTCAAGAATGGTTTTTCTACTGTGCGTGATGTCTTGAAAGCACTCAACAGTCCTCGTCTGTAGTGTGTGTTCTTTTCTTAGAACAGCACATTGGAAACACGTTTAATAGTTTCTCAGGAAAAACGCGAGTTACTAACTTCCTGTATCGCAGTTGAAGCTCCAGGCAGGCGGCAGTCTCAGCGTAGTTTTCCCAGTTTTGAAAGTATGAACTTCCGTCTTCTACTGCGGGGTTCTGAAGGGGTGCGCACCGGGTCCGGATAAAAAAGAATTTGGGGGCAATGGTGGCGTCTTCCCCTCTCCCAAGGGGGTGCCAAAGACAAAAACACAATGTAAAAAAAAATTATATCAGCAATAATATTAAATATTGTAATGCTTGCACTGGTATAAGTAATGCGTGTCAAAATGTTAATGGGAAGCAATGAGTGTTTGTAAATACAGCCATGTTTCAGATAAAAATTTTGGAGAAGGGTGCTAAATTCTCTACGANCCTGCCCTGGAGGGCGGTAGGATCGTTGGAAGCGGTTGGGGAAAGGGTTATGCAGGGAACCTTGGCTGCACGGAAATTGCGCCGCGGGCTGCAAGGGGGAAGAAAACTCGTGCGCGGACAGGCGTACAGTCGGTGCAGCGAAAGTAGGACCTCGGCCGCGGTGTTCGTCAGCGACAGCGTGACCAATGTCTTCCTGAACAAACAATACGTCCTACGCGCTACACAATTACACCGAGGGAAAAGTTCTTCCCGGCCAACAAAGTACCTGTTTACATAATGGCCGAACATTTGTTTAGCAGCGCCAACAAAATATTTTGTTGAGTAAATAAAAACTTGAAGAGCAGCAAAGTTGATTCTCTTCATCTAACATACGTACATACATACATACTTGAATAAACGAAACCTCTGTGGTGGGCCAGCAAAATTAGACTGCCAACAAAATATTTATACAGTTAAATCAAATGTATGTTTTTTCTTGGCCGCTCATTTGCTTGCCTTCGATCGAAACTGCAACTCGAGGGTTTGTTTGTAATTTTTGTGGCAGTTAGGATTGTAACAGTGCTTGTTTGTGCATTTTCTGATGCTTAATAATGGTACAAAAAAATGGCCAACACAACAAATTCAACAGGAAACTAAAAAATAAAGCTATAAAATCATGAATATTAATTTACGTACGTTGTCCTACATTAGCATTTTATGTAGGCTACTTAGAAACGTTGCTAGGGCATCGTGTTAGGGCACAAATGTTCTGGGTTCGAAACTCGGTCGTGATTTAACTTTTAGATGACAACAGAAATTGTTTAAATGTACGTAGAGTCATGCAAATCTTCCAGTTTTAGGCAACCGTATAAGAACAACAATATATTTAACTATCCTTATGCAAACAATTGATTTGATTGCGCCAAATAAACATTGTTTTATACAACGAACCCTTTTTTTTTCTCAGTGTACCTACTTGAATTTTTGTCCTATTTTTCACTGCAGTTTCTTTACATACGCATGCTCAGTTCTCTGACGGAGCCATCTCCATAGCTTAAAACAAAGAAAATTTTTGTTCTCACCTTCTCTTGAAGAACAAACAATTCGGCTGACGGCCATAGTCGATAACTGACTAAACATTATCGGCGAACAGTGAACCAGTATAAGCGCGGACGAAATTTTACCGGAGGCATGTGCGCGATGCTGTAAGTTCCAGCTGAAACAGTGGAGGTATAGTCTGTATCGTAGAGCGGGAAAAGGGTTCGAATAATGCCCATTCAGCTGCCGCAGTAGCAGATATATGACAAAACATTTGGCTAGTTTTCGCGACCATTGTTGTACTCTTCCAATTCCCTGGGGGTAGCTTATATGAGAAGATGATCTTATTCGATGCGATGAAGGTCTTACTTTCAATCAAATAAAAAAAAACTCCTAATTTATTAAATGGGGCCGCGGTGGTGTAGTGGTTAGACTGCTCGCCTCCCACATAGGCGAACCGGGCTCGATTCCCGGCCGGTCCACTCCCGGATTTTCGCACGTGGGAATCGTGCCGGACGATGCCGCTGGTCGGCGGGTTTTCTCGGGGATCTCCCGTTTCCCCCGCCCTTGCATTCCGGCGCTGCTCCACACTCACCTCGCTTCACCCTCATCGGCTCTCAAGACCCCGATGTTAAGACCCACCCACTCCACACCACTCCAAATATTTTTTTTTTGTTTCTGTAAGTGGAGCTAGGGCATAACTCTTGGGATTCCAGAACCATCACGTCCAAAATGTAAAACTGTCATACACTGCATTTTAATTTCCCAGGCGTGATTGATTATACATTCTTAAAATAAACCTGTACTTGTGTCCACGGTCTCAGCCGAATGGACGACTGACTGCATCTCAGGAAGGACCGACGTGGAAATGCTTTTATGAAAATCAGCGTTCTTTGGACTTGTGCCCTCGTTCCTGCTTTCGATTTGTTGCGAGACGCGCGTAACTCTCCAAGAACGTAGACGGGGGAGGGGTCGAGGCTGGGAGGGGTCGAGGCTGGGAGGAAATGTAGATGTTCTCCATTTCCTCCGACTCTCGGCATATCGAACGAAGGGTTACAACCGCCCTTTCTCCTCTCATCCCCGCCGAGCGAGGCCCGGGGGTCCCTCCGTGATTGTCATGCGGGATTTGGAGGCAAACAAGACGTCTTCCCTCAGCTGCGGTTCCCTCTATGACTCGCCTCGCGTCACCCCGGAGAACACACACACAGCTCTCTCCTTCAGCAAACACCGCTTTCAGGCATTTAGGAAACCTTTTGTTCCCACCTCAGCCGGGAGTAGGGGATGTAGACACACTTCTTTTACCCCTCCTCTTTTTTTAAATGTTTTTATTTACGTTCCTCGCTTCGTGCTGTCCGACTGTCGAGATAGAGTCCTGTACCTGAACTTTCAATTAACTGGACACCACGAAACGTCTCATCCTTTAGAGAAATCTGAACTCTATATAATATTTTGCACTGAAATGTTCTTACTGTCTTGCTACGGAACGGAGATCGATAGTCTGCACTGGATGATTGAGGTGGCCGCCTGGGTAGGCCGCCGAGCGGTGTGCAGAGCTCCAGCAGAAAACGTTTTATTGAAACACCGCCCAACGTGTCTGAGTGAGGTCTGCCTACGAATAGCAATTAAGAAACGTTACGAGTCTGTATACGTTTTTCAGTTCCTCCATTTCTCTCTAAAGCATGTTTTTGTAATAGCGAAAATGACTCAAACGGGTGTTTTCACGGTCATTTTTAGGTATGAACATTCCGGTACAAAACATTAAAAAAAAGGAATAGGGGCGTGTATAAAACCATAATTTTTTATTATTACGTCAAAAATGGAGGGTCTCCGCTGAATGTCTCATAGAGACGCGTTATCGACGGCAAGACTGCACGCCAGTTCAGTGCTTTGCGCGTAGAGGCGATGAGAGAGTTGATGCGCATGTCTCGGTCGCCCCTAGCGCTCCCACACTTTTAGGCTTCAGACGTGCAAAACTCCTTCAACCAGGTGGCCACCTTAATAACGAAGGCAACTAACATCTTGGTCCGTTAAGAACTACTCATTTCACTGCCTCGCCTCTTCTTCTTGTAAAATGTTTGCTCCTTTTTTTCAATTTTAACATGTGTTCATAATGACTGAATCTAGACAAATATAAACATTTTAATCATAAACTGGCATTGCTGTCGACCTTCTCATGTGTATCAAACATGCTGCTTTAATTACACGTTCGCATCTACTGCGTGCTTCATTTTTAGGAACAACTCGATGTGCGGGACAAGATAGACGTCAAACACATATACAGTGCAGTCGCCTTTGCAATTGGATTACAGTTTATTAGACACGCCCCGGTCGCCTCTGAGCCAAAAGCAAACTCGCAAGGAAACACGTAGCTAATCCCATACTGGCAGCTTTACTGGCAGCAATTTTAGGAGCTATTAACTTTATTTTAACAACAATCAATACAAAATCACCAGGAATATCATTAGAAAAACTACCTTTATTTGTTTGATCTGTAATTATTACAGCAATTTTATTATTATTTTCATTACCAGTACTCGCCGGGGCAATCACAATATTATTAACTGACCGAAATATAAATACATCATTTTTTGATCCTGCTAGCAGAGGAGATCCTGTCTTATATCAACATTTATTTTAATTTTTCGGTCACCTAGAAGTATATATTTTAATTTTACCGGGATTTGGTATAATTTAACATATTATTGCACATGAAAGAGGAAAAAAAGAATTATTCGGAAATTTAGGTATAATTTTTGCAATAGGAGCAATTTGATTACTAGGATTTGTAGTTCGAGCTCATCATATATTTACAGTAGGAGTAGATGTAGATACTCGGGCATACTCTACTTCAGCTACAATAATTATTGCAGTACCTACTGGAATTAAAGTATTTAGTTGATTAGCTACAATATATGGGTCTAAATTAACATTAAGTCCATCATGTTCATGAGCAATAGGATTTGTATTTCTATTTACACTAGGTGGATAACTCTGGCTACTTCTTTGAGGCAGCAGTCAATGGACAGATACCGGGGCTGAAATACGCACAGGGCTGTGGAGTTTGGCCTACAGGTTACTGAACTAGCGAACTTTCCCTATGCCTAGTTATACTCCTACTGCATCCTGGAGCCTTTTCCTTGGCGGAAGGGACTGCTAGATTGACTCGTACGCCGCTGAGACGAGTACAAGTTTCGAAGGGGCAGGGATGCGTTGTACAGTGCGCCCCTAAAAACTTGTATTACTGCCACGCCCTTTAGCACCGTACCTTAAAAAATGGCACAGAAACAATAATCTCGATTCCAACAAAGTTGCCGTTTCTCAGCACTGCATTTGTTTCTTTTCAACAAATTAATGGGTTGCAAGTTTAATTATTTTAAATGGTGTATCTACACACTAAATTCGAATCAGTGGCGTGAAACAATTTCACTGATTGAATAAGTGTCGGCCGACTGCAGTGGCGAAGTAAATATTGTTTTTTATTGAATTCATCCAAATAACTACTTGAAATAAACATATTTACAATAGTTTGCTATTTATATTGCGCAATTTACCGTGATTGGACCGTTACCTTACCATATGCGCTACCAAGTCAAGTTGAAAATAAGAGGAAAATACATGTCTTGTAGTTATTAACGAAATCGTGAATATTTAAATTGTATGCCCTTACTTTTCGTTTTCTGCTTAATTGGCACCGTTGGGATTGTTAAAACGAGTGCACTCTCTTCGCCACATTATACGCAGTTTAAACCTTCAAACAGAGCGCTGTGATGATTACATAAAAACGAAATATGGAAGACGTAAAATCGGAATGAAAGGCTGGATGTTCATATTACCTCGTAAAATGGTGTTTTGAAAGACGAGATACATTTTAGAAAGTATTTTGTATTGGTTTTATTAGTTTATTCGTAGTTATTTCACTTGATACGCGGTGTTTAACGAGCATTTTTAAGCGTTGTTTGACGGCCATTTCTACACGCTGTCAAACTGATCCACCAGTCAAAAACAAACCACTGAAGGAAAAAAAAAAGACTGACGAATGAGTGGAAAATGTCACTGGATCAATAAGTGAAGGAAATGCGTTAACAACATGAAAGTAGTACAGCATGCTGACGACAGATGTCGTGCGACGGCACACGCCGACAGAGGTGGCTGTGTGCTTACGTAAAATATTTACCAAGCTGGACTACAGGATGATTCTAAAATCACGGGAAAAACATTGAGGGGTGGTAGAGCTCACTAAAACAAACAATTATTGTATAGGAATATATGGGCGGGAGTGACGCGTTGAGGCACAAACACAGAAACAACACATGAAATGCAACACAGTGTTTATTTATAATGTCGCCGCTAAATTCCTTTTTACAGCAATGTTTATAATAATTGCTCAAAATTGCTACCACCGACAGTAATGCAAGCTTGGTAGCGTCGGCGAAGTGATTGGCGAACAGATTCAAATACGCCGGGTATTTCACGCACGCCACCATTGTCAGCCAATCACGCCAAGCATGTGTGACTGTTGGTGGATGCATTTCCAGCAACTGTTTCAACATTTTCTGTACGGAATCACTCTTTAAGTATGCTGCTAATGAACATTTTATGTTTCCGTTAATGTGTTATTTTTTTGTGTTTGTGCCTCAACGCGTCACTCCCGCCCATATATTCCTATACAATAATTGTTTGTTTTAGTGAGCTCTACCNGTCCGCTCATATATTCCTATACAATAATTGTTTGTTTTAGTGAGCTCTACCCTCCTCAATGTTTGTCCCATGATTTTAGAATCATCCTGTATATTAAAAGTTAAGTTGGCGCATCGCCAATAAAAATTTATATTGATACTCGTTTTATTTCCCCGCCTACCAGCAGCCTTTTTGAATATGTTCGTCTGTAGTTTTTTTTTTTATAACTCGGCTACTAACCTGTAACCGTACAATTTCAAACGTGAAACAGTTCCATCGCCACTGAGCGCTGCCACCAGAAAGCAACGTGGAATGTCGCAGGCTAGTGATGTGTTGTCTTTAGTACAGAATCTCGCTCTCTTGGGGGAGCAGATGACTACTGCGGCAGATTGTGGAGAAAGCTACAGTCGCCGCAAGTCACATACCACTAGTGCGATGTTCTGAGGAGACGTGCGTGTTAGTGCTGCCCTTATAGCTCCCTTGCATATGTGCCTCGAACGAATAACAGAGCTCCCATGCTCGTGTACTCTTAAGAGCACCGCCTGCCGGCTGGCAGCTGCGAAAATTTAAGATCGGAAATCCAAACGTTAAGGAAATTTCACCCCAGTGCGTTAATTTTAAAGATAGGCGTTTCTAACAAAATGTATTCTTCACGATTGTTTTTTTAGAAGATCCTTACGAGCGTATATTTTCAATATAGATAGGCAGTATGTACTTTTTTGTAAAGCATCAATTTTAAAAATTCATTGCAAGCAGGCTATACACGTTATGGAAAACATCTCCGCTGTAGGAAACTTCTAAAAAAATTCGTGAAAAATACATTTTATTTGAAACGCCTATTTTTAAAATTAACGCACTGAGACGAAATTTCTTTAACATGGGAATTCCTATTAAGTTTTCGCAACTGCCAGCCTAATTAACGCATGTTTCAGTGAACAGTTATCAACTAGTAGGTATTTCAACGGATTTTAAAAGCAAATAAATTTAATTTGGTCGGTCTTATCTCTCCAATGTGGTTTTCTAAGTTCCAGGAATTAATTCAGTGGTTTTCTGTTAGTGTTTACGTGTGGTATTTAGAAGTTTTGCTCCTCTAAGTCTGACGCCAAGGAATGTACCCTGGGTGTTTGAAATCCGCGTTATTTTTTTTACGAATTACAAAACGAGTTTTTATTATACGAACGTATGAAAATAAAACACTGTTCAGGCGAGGTATGATTAATACTCTGAATACATCATGGACAATGTAAATGTTATTTCCGAGCTCTCTAACATAATATAAACAGCTTATTCACACTGCTATGTCTGATCATATACTGGTCGTAAACGTGTGAAACTACTGCAGGGCACTGCACTGAACTTTGCTTTAGATTTTCCACCAACAAAATGACAGGGTCACCGCTGAAAGTCCCATAGGTACACACACGCAGCACGACGGAAACACTGCACGCCAGTGCCTTGCGCGTAGGAGCGACGGTGCACTTGATGCGCGTGGCAACGTCGCCCTTATCGCCCCCACGCTTCTCGGCGTCAAACGCGGACGAAAGGCTGCAGGTAGGCGGGAGGCTTAAACCCGCGATCCTCACGTGCTGAGTATGCACGGCGGCGGGCGAAGCGATGACGGCGTCTGCAAACTCGAGTGTTACTCGTCCCACTTAACCCCGCGGCGCGGCGCGGCGCAACGCAAACTTAGCAGCCGGGTTCGCTCCGCCGTGTTATCCCGCGGGCCGCGTAACTCGCTAAACTGCTGCGGGGAGACACGGGTGTGGGTGACGAAGAACGTAATGAGAGGAGGACCTCGGAGACGGCGTTAATTGTGGAAACACGGCTAGGCGCGAAGCTGCAACACGGGGGGTGAGTTCCCCGTCTCCGAAGAGACAACTTCCTCCGCAGAGACGATGAGGTGAGGTGGAGAAGGGATAAGAGCACTTCTTTGAAGTTGTCGCCGCCTCGAATCGAATTACGCGAGCAGAGGTAAGTCAGTAAGAAATTTAGCCGCCTTATAGAGTTAAATTTCCGGAACTTCATTCCGCTCGTTCGCAGAGCCCATTGTGCAGCCCGGCTTACAAGTTTTCAGCCTCTTCCCATGGCGGCTTCGTTTATACTATGTTTTCCAAAC